>VNJV01016349.1:0-55733 GCA_008042635.1 Drosophila nikananu
CTAATTTTCTTTATGATTTGCTTAATAAGAAAGCACGTGCTAGTTTCGCATTTATTTCAGCTTTCTTTTCCGTAGGCTTCTGGCACCAGTTTTGGGGGCATGTTCTCTAGAGCCTTGAACTTTGGCCTCCTTCCGGGTCATTCTGCAGAGCATGAGGTCTTCGGCTAGCCGAAGTCAACTAGAGATTCCACCTAGATTCGTTAAGCTCAGGTTGCGCTATGCAAATGAGAAACACCTCTAATTTACAACTCGTACTATCGTACTATCCACATTCCATAGATGAACAGAGGAACTTCTCTGACTTGAAGTCAAGGAAACTATTTTATAATATGTCTTAGATAAGTTAATATCAAATAATAATTAGTGTTCGATGTTGAATAACAATTTAACAATTGTTAATGGATAAGTTAAAGCCTATAATTATTCACTTTTAGGTGTTTTAGGTGGGCAATGTTGAGGTATAACTTCAAATTTGAATGACTTAAATCATTTTTCCTGGAATAATTGATTAAACATATTGATATTTTTTATTGGTACGAAATGCTTCTGGAAAACCTTAGCAAATAATAATCTTTACAATGTCTTTTGCGTTAATTAAAACTTAAAATTACAGATTTTAGACGGAATTCAAAAATATATTTTTTTACTTTGAGAACGTCATATATTCAAGGAATAATTTAACTAAAATCAAGTCTATTTCAAATCTTTAATTGGTAGGATAATTTAATTATTATTTAATGTATTTCCATTGTATATTATATATTATTTGATATATTTATATGCAAAAGAGAGAGAGTCTTAACTAGTCATGTTGATTTCCTTGAGCTTTGAGAAGTTCCTCTGCCCTTTAATCGCATTTAGCCGTTTTGGTTTTTAGTTTCGAGCTTTGCTGTTCAGGTTGCCGCCTTCCCAAGATCTCACTGACCAAACGTTCCCTACTTTCACTTCGCTCTCTCGCCTGCTGATCTTGTTCCTGCTCCTGCTACTGCTGCTGCTCCTCTTGCGATCCTCCCTTTGGCTTTCCTTTGGCCAACCAAACCAAACAGTGTTTGCCCCGGTGCGAGGGCTGCGGCCTGTTCGATCGCTGCTTCCAGTATCCGCGCCGGGAGCTGGAGCGCGACTGCGGCTGCCAGTTCGCCCTGCTGCACAAGGCGGACGTGGAGAGCTAGCAACCAGCGCACCGCGAAGCCTCCTCGGCGGCCGTAAGTGCGGCTTCCAGCCATGGACATGGCCATAGTCATGGCACGCCGGTGAACACCTATGTGCGCGGTCCCAGCGTGGACAACCAGTCCATTGTGGGTGCCAATGTGCTGGAGAATGTGGACAGCCTGGAGGTGGGCAACGAGGACATCGAGGTGGAGGCAACGGATGAGGCGCTGGACAAGGACCTGGAGGACCAGCAACAGCTGCTCCAGCGGGACAGAGAGCCCGTCCAGCGCATTCTGCCCCTGCAGGCGGGCACCCACAAGCAGCGGAAGTTTGCCCAGCAGCGCGGCATCCTCAAGAACTCACAGGAGCGCACCTTTGTCGAGGAGGACGAGGTGCTGGAGGCTAAGAAGCAGCTAATTCTGCGACGTCGCCGCCTCTTCAGCCACTACCGCCAGTACGATCAGTGGCGGAGGCGCCAGTTTAGCTATGATCCCAGTTACTTTCGCCCGCCTCCGTTGCTGCCTCGACCGCTGGCATGCCCGGATCACCAGCTGGGGGCCACCACCGATGGTGGTGCATCTGGAGCATCCTCCGTGGTCTCGGCCAGCGCCGGCCGGCGGAGGCGGCAGTACCGAAGGCAGTACTCCTGCGCGGACCGATCGCGGGAGGGATCGCGCGAGAGTCGCGGCTCCTCGACGCTGCAGCTGCAGCTGCACAAGTACCACAGCATGGTGGCCAGCGACACCATCCGCACCGAGTCGTCGGTGCTCAACCACAGCAACTACAGTGAGCCGGCCAGCGTAAGTCAGCCAGCTAGTGTTGGGGTTTCTTGGAACACGGAAAATATCAAGTGGCTCACTTTGGCAGGGGGAATCAGGAAAAGGAGCGGTTTTCAATGCAAAATATTCGTGAATATTTCTTCAGAAGGCTGGAAAATGATTTCTTTTTAATCGTTTGGCGTTGCGTGGAGTTGCAAACTTCTGATGTAAAATATAATTAGGGGTATAAAATAAGGCAACATTAAGAAAGTTTCTATTTAGAGTTCTTCTGAAAAAGTATTTGAAATATACTGCCACATCTGGCGTATACTTAATTTTTTGTATACGTAATTTTCTTTTGAAAAATAAATAAGCTTAAAAGGTTAATTATTTTGTTATGTTGCCTAACAAAAACTTAATTTAATGAAAGAGCTCTATAATTTGTATATTATTAATTAGTTAGTTCTAATTATTAGCAGTTTTATTACTTAGTTCCTTAAACCCTTCCAAAAGTGAGCCACTGATTTGTCCACACAAAAGTGATCATAGTCTTGTGTTCCCAACACTAGTCCCACAGCACAAAATGCAGCTTGTGGTGCACGTGGTTTTGCTTGGAGTTGGAGTTACCGTTCCAGTTCGAGTTCGAGTTCCACCTCCTCAGATTGCAGACCGGAGAGCACCAAAATCGCACCCATCACCCAATAACTCACCCTGTACAGAAACTGCAGCCACCTGCACTGGATGGACATATGGCCCGCGCACCTGCTCACTTCGCTCACTTCTCTCACAGCAAAAGTAAAATCACGCATCGCAATCCGCAATCCGCATCCGCTTGAGTCCCGGCTTCGTGTCGTTCCGTAGTTAGCCGTAGAAGCCAGCCAGAGGTAGCTTTTTGTCCCACGCTTGTCGCTTGCTCTCTCTCTCTCCCGCGTTCTTGTTGTTACAGTGGAGGGAGATGGTGGGAGGTCCTTGTGTGTTGTTGTTGTGAGCGTGCCCCCTTGGAAGTGTCCGCTCTACTGTCTCCTCTCTATCTCTTTCTATCTCTCTCTATACTCTCTCTCTATTTCCCTGCTCCTTCCGGGACGCAGTTCGACAGCAGTGAATGTGCCCACCCACCGTTGCACTGCAATAGCCGCGTAAGAAACCGACCGGAGGATATGCGGCACCGCCATGTGGAGACCCCCTTACTGACCCGCCTTTCATTGCAGCACATCCACATGCTGGCCGAGGAGCACTCCACGTCCATATCGGAGCGTTGCACGCGCAGTCGGATTAACTCGGCCATCTTTGTGTCCTCGGAGGGGCGTGGCTTCGACTCGATTGAGTTCCTTCGCCGCCACGGATCCCAGAGCGTGCTCTGTCGCAAGGCCAAGAGTGCGGAGAATATCACAGACAATGGACGTAGGGTGAGTAATGATCCCGATCTATAAAGTAACCATTTTTACAAAGGTAAACCTGTGGTTGCAGAAGAGCCTGCGACCCTGGCGCACCGACGACGACTCCTGCAAGCAACAGCACCTCTCGCAGGACAGCAACGACATCGAGCTGAAGGAGTGCGGCGGCACTGGAGGCGAACTCCTCCGCCTGCCGGTCATCCATGATGGCAAGCAGTCGCCCACGGCCGTGACCAGCCTACTGGCCCGCTCGGCTGCCATAACCACGGCCAATGTGATTGTGGGTAGCATTTCGCTGGAGGCACCGCCACCCTACATGCAGGACGATGAGGGTGACACTCTGTCCACGGCTGCCCTGATCCACAGCGATGCTGCCGCTGTGGTCCATGAATCGCAGGACTCGGCGGAAACGGTGGAGGAACTAGTGCATGTGCCCCTCTTGGCCAGTGCCACGGCCACGGCCAGTGTGTCAACCTCCTCCTCGCCCAGCATCGCCATCGAGGCAAAGCCCCGGGTTCTGGTGCACCAGCGATCCTCGACGGCCTCCTCGTCGCCGCACAGCAGTCCCAAGAATCTGGGCAGCCTGGGGCTAAAGATCGTCAAGCCCAAGATCAGTGCCGTGCCAATGGTTTCCGTCTCGGGCCCCTCGCCGCCCATTGAGAAGCCGCCGCTGGCGGAGTGCTTGTAACAAATGGCAGCCGAAACATTTATCTAAGCTCGCGCTCAAGGCAACTGGACCCTGGATCCTGGACAGCCCTTAGAAACCACACACGCCCCAGACCCAGACACAGCACGCCACAACCACATCCAACAATCCTACTGGAATAGTCGAAAAAGAGATCTTAAGAGAAGGAGAAAGTATGCCAGCTGCTCAAATAAGTGTTTCGGTGAGAGGCTTTAGTAGGTAAAATATGCAAACAAAAATCGAAAGATAGCGAGGGGAGGTGTAGTGTAGTTATAGAAACAAAAAGATATATGGTACCAGTGGTCAGCACCAGGCAAAGAAAGCTTTGTAAGTATATTCAACAACGACTGAAGTATACACATATGTACATTATAAACGGATTCAATGGTAGGCGGTAAACCTGTAGAACTTTTTAGGTCGATAACTGTGTATGTGTGTGTATACTATACATACCTATTAACTGATAAATCAGCTTTAACAACTAACGAGTAAACTATCAGGCTTTAATATTACGACGACGATGAATTTCTGGTTTAACCTAGTCCTTAGACTCACCTTAGCTGTTGAAATCAATTCTCTTTAATTGTTCTCCTATACATATAGCCAAAAAAAAACCAAAAAACAAACTAACTACTTGGGCACCACAACTGTTATACACGCGATCTATTTAGATATACTAAATATATGCATATAGATATATATATATTTATTTATTTATACACCCAGTAAACTCACCTGTGTGCGTATTAGATTCCCTGCAGGAATCAACAGGTGTGCCTCAGGCTGCTTAAGGAAATGATTTGAATTATGTGTATTAGAACTCAATTCGTGTCAAGTTTATTTAAAATCAATATTAATGGAAGTTAAACGATTTTATTAAATTAAAGCAAAGTTAATTCGATCTGAATAAGGTCTATTTTATTTTAATCAACTTCAAGCAATTGTATTCATAGCAAACTTGTTAAATTCAGATCAGATTTTATGCAATTTAAACCAAATTAGTTTGAATTCCATACTTTTTAAGCCAATAAAATTCATTTGAACCACTTTTATTTCACTCAAATCAAGAATATTCGATCCAAATTTATTTTAAGCATAAAAGATTCAAATCAAATGAACCGATTCCTATCTGCAACTCATTATCTAAGCAGTTTTCTAGCACACACTGTGGCTCATGCGGGACTCTAATGCTCACATACCCTAGAGATATTAGGACACTTGCTATATATAGTTAGCTCTCGTAATCTTAAGACGATGAAATCACATAGTCCAAAATGTTACTTGCTAACATATCAGATACTCTACTGTACCCACGACCAAAGCGAAACGTTTGAAACTGTAAACCGTAGTTCATAATTAGTTGTAAGCGAATCATTACAAGAATATTAACTAGACGTAGAGTTCTTCTTGTCAAGTACATAAGTAAGTGCCCCTGATGACTTCTAAGTGTGTTCTTAAGGCCCGTGTAGATTTGACTATGTAGCTCTATGTAACTTTAATCTATACAGAAGAGAGAAGACATTAATGAATCTATATGGGAGTTACATTACCTTAGGAAGCTCCAATCCCGCTCCAAATTGCTCCCCCTCACTGATTTAGGTAGTCTCTATACATTTTAGTTATGATATTTCAAATTTTATCTATCTATCTATCTATCCACCTACTTGTTACCGACACTATCGATCTATCAATCTATCAATCCAAACCTATCCAATTCGTTGAATGATGAAAGCAAGAAAATACTACAAATGTACATACACACACCGCACTTGTACCTACACCAACTGAAAACACTCTTCAGTGGAACACAAACGTTGTTATTAAGGAATTGTCAATTTATGGTCCAAAGCTACAATAAACAGAACACCACATCCGCACGGATGGGGGACGTCGGCAGTAGGCTTAACTAAGTTCTAGTTTACGTTCAATTCGCTAAATGGCAAAAACACGAAACAAAAGTAAAACTGTGTGTGAATGTGTATTTTTTGAAATCAAATAAACGAATTACATATACCTAGTTGTCTTTCTTCTCGAAGATCACACAGTGATTGCCTTGGTCATAGTAACTCCTTATTATGCTCACCTCCAGCAGCTGCCTCACAAGACTCTCCAGTTCCTGTTCCTCAAAGACATGATAGTATCGCAAGAAAGTGGTCTTTTGCTCATCCTTGGTCTTCCAGGGCACCAAAACATCTTGCTGCTGGAACTCTGTGCGATTGGTATGCACGGGCAGTGGGGTATTATGGGGCACCTGCTGCTCCAGCTCCTGTTGCTGCTTTTGACGCTGCTCCTGTTCGGTGGTGCGCTCCTTATTAACAGCCTTGTTTTGCCGAAGGTAAGTGGACTTTTTGTCGTTCTTTCGCTGGTCCTTTGCCCAAACATAGACCAAAGCTCGGCCCCCGGGTCGCAGGACGCGTGCCATCTCCCGAAGGGCGGCCAGCCGACGTTCTTCTGTGGCCAGGTGATGGATAACGGCTATGCTGATGCAGCCATCGATGCTGGCAGAGCGCACCGGCACACTCAGGCAGTCGCAGCGAAAGACATTCTGATCCTTGCGACGACCCACGGCCAGCAGACCTTGGGCGCGGTCACAGCCAATGGCCAGAAGCTGAGGATTGCACCCCAGATACTTGCCATTGCCGCAACCAACGTCGAGCACCACAGACTGGGGATGAAACGAGTTGAGGAAATCCGCAACTTGCGGCCAGGGCGAGTGTCGCGTTTCGCTAAAATGATCTGCTATTTTGTCGTACACCTCGTGGACATTTCGCTGTTCCAGGCTGACGGCCTGGGCAGCCAGAGTGGCGGATAACTCCGCTGGAGCTTTGGTTTGTCTCGTGTCACATAGGGTGGGATACGAACAGGAACAGGGTCCTCTTCGCAGACGCCGAAAAGTCAGAGAAGTCCTCTTGCCGCGAGCCTGAGTGGTCAAGCCTCCGGAAGCGCTGGGCACCACATCAATGTGCTTCGGCCTGATGCCATGCGTCCAATCGTAGCGAGCCTCTCCAGACATTATCAGCAGGGAGCGACGTGGCAATCGCACCTGAACGTGCTCCTCTCCGCGCCGGAAGTCCATCACCACATCGGATTGCAGGGACAGCGACAGAATGGGGTCTAAAAAGGCACTGTGCGTGTCCACATGAGGAGGTATACCGTGTCCCGGCTCATATTCATTCACCGTCAACTGGTCCGGAGTACTCCAATCCCTCTTGGAAGCAGAGCTCTCCAGGCGGGGCCAAAGAATATCACATGCCGACGGTATTGGTTGATCCAAGGGCTTTGCAGGATCCACATTATTGACGCCGTACAGAAACTCGAACCCAAAGTGCTTCACATGCCTGTGCTTTAAACTTCCTTCAGAGGCTCGCCCATCCTCAGAAATGGCCTGCAGTAGCGTCAACTCCTCCTCTGCGTTGACAAAGTCGAGAAGAACCAGAAGTCCACCAGGCAAGGGTCTATTCCAGTCGTTCTTCCTGGCCAGAGCGGGCAATCCCATGACGTAGCTTAGATAGGCAACTGCGCCCTGTTGTCCTATTTTGGAGATGTTGTTCATGCCCTGATATACCGCTTGCGCATCCTCCAGAGTGGCGCAGACCAGAAAACAGTACGATTTACCTGGCAACATGACCACTTCGGTGACTGTGCCACCTGTGCTCGCCGCCGCCTGAAGTAGACACTCCTCGGTGAGTCCATTGCTGAGTCCCACGTTGAGAATCGCAAGGTTGGTGGTGGGTTCCTCGCTTGGAAGCACTTCGCAGTCGCTTTTGATGATCGCCAGGCATCGTCGCTGCTTTTTGTCCACTTTTTTGGCCTTGTTTACCTTTTGTTGCTGCTGCTCAACGTGCATTTTGCCGCAAGTGTGTACACACTTAGCGGGGGAATATTATCGAAGTTATCGAGCTATCGCTATGGAAGTTGTGAAAACTCGACTTTGAATACCCTAATAAATAAAAAAAATTCCAGTTTTAAAGTTTTATTTGCAAATGCAAAGACAAATGCAAATCTTTAATTATTTACTTACTAAATCTTACCTAACACCTTAAACTAAATTGATAGTGAGAGTCTTACTGCAACAAAAGTGTGGCGTGGCATGAAAACCGGTCTACCAGACCCTGTCGATCATGCTATTGTCCTGCGGCTTCTGGTTCATGGTGGTCAGCTGCTGGTGATAGTTCCTCATCTGGTTACTGCGCCTGGGCTGGGCCAGATACTCGAACATGCTCTGCAGATGCTGGGACAACATCTTGCTCAAGTCGCTGGGCATGGGATCCGTCCAGAAGAAGTCGTGGTTGAGTGCCGTGTCGGCATCGATGCGTTTCTTCGGATCTAGCGTCAGCAGCTTGTCCAGCAGATCACAGCCGGTGGGGTCCTTGACATAGGGACGTAGTCGCTCCTTGACGCGTCGTTTCTGGTTCTTTGGCAACTCAATGGACTTGTACAGCTCCAGCTCCTCCACGCCCGGCCAAACGTCCGGCGTAAAAGAGCCGCATAGCTGCGAGATGAAGGTCAGCTGTTGCTGCTCAGTGTTGCCCTGCATAATGGGCGAGCGAGTCCACATCTCGGCCATTATGCATCCAGCTCCCCACATGTCCACGGGAGGGCCGTAGTTGCGATCGCCCAGCAACAGCTCCGGTGGGCGGTACCACAGCGTCACCACACGGTTGGTATAGCGATTCTTGCTCTCGTTTTTGGGAATGCTAAAGGCACGAGCCAGACCAAAATCAGCCAGCTTTAAGATGCCGTGCTTGGTTATCAGCACATTGGCAGCCTTCATGTCACGATGCAGGATCTGGGAATTCAAGAAGGAAGACATGAAAGATTGTAAAAGGATACGGCACAGCTATCATACAATTTTAAGTTACTTTTGGGTTTATCCCCAGGCTTACCTTGTTGCTGTGTATGTAGTATAACCCATTGAGCAGCTGCTGCATCACCTTCTTGATCTCGCCCAGACTGAACTTCACGTTCATGTTAGACAAAAGGCCGGCCAAATCGTGCTCGCAGAAGTCAAACACTAGGTAGAATGTGGATCTGTAGCCATTGGTGGCAGTGGCCTTGGTACGGCAAATCTCAATCAGATTAACCACATTCTCGTGTTTCAGCAGCTGAAGAATTCGGATCTCACGCAACGCAGTGATGGGAAACTAAAAAGAAGATTATGCAGGTATTTCATGATTTTGTGAAACTGTTTGTTCACTTACGCCCTCTTTTTCGTTGTCCATCAGCACTTTCTTCATGGCCACAAACTTTTTGTTGCTCTTCTTCTCACGAGCCTTGAATACCTCCCTGTAAATTAAAAAGGACAATGAAAGCATGCCTTTGAGGAAGATTTCGAACTTACCCAAAGGTTCCCTGGCCAATTTTCGCCACCTTTTCATATTTGTTGCTCTCATCGCAGTAGGGAAAATCGTAGTCTTCAATATACTTTTGTTTCTCCATCAGCGACATGGTGCGCGAGGAGCTGGAGCCCACGCTGGAGGGCGTCGACGGTTGCTGGAGCATGTGGGACATGTGCGCCATGCTGAGATTCGCCTTTATAGTCAGAAAACAACGCACAATAACTCCGAAACAAGCCGTAAGACAAAAGAAAAAAAAACAGCAACAAATGTGCTCCAGCTGTTGGTGAAGAATAGGGATGGTAGGAAAAAACTATCGATATACCGTGAGATTGAGGAGAAAACACACTCTGCTGATAGAAACAGCTGTTCGCAATGTGACCAGCTATTTGCATAGTTTTGCTTAATTTGTGATATAACCTGGACGACTTTTCGACAAATAAACACAATTTAATGAATAAACTGTTGAACGTAGCGCAGGCGGTCCCGCGCCAGTTCGTCCGTGAATATGCCTTCAAATCCGACCTGAAGATCAAATGGGTGCGACCGGAAAAGATCGCTTGCTTCAAGCCGGAGAAGAGCGGCGATCTGAGCAAGCTGCCACCGCTTGATCCCAACGAGATTCTGCCGGAATTCAGGGACTGCAAGGAGTTGGAAAAAGCCGATAACGCGGTTAAGTCTCAGTTTTTGCTGAGTAACAACGCCAGCTACCTGACCACAAGGTTCTATCGGGATGAGATGGTCAAGGAAGTGCAGAGGCATGCTCAGGATTTCGGATCCATGGAGGCCAAGTGTATGTTTGTGGACACCCAATTCCAATTCCCATTTGCTAAATCATTTCCTTTCAGTGGCCAAGATGACTGCGGTGATTCGCCGGTACCAGGAGCACATGGACTCGCATCCGCGCGACAAGATGATCAAGGTGCGACTCAAGGAGCTGATTGACAAGCGCAAAAAGTTCCTCAAATACCTCAGACGCTGGGACTATCCCCGCTTCGAGTGGATTCTCGAGAGGCTCGACCTGGTGTACAAGCCGCCTCCCACACATTTCCATTGGATCACGCGCAAGGAGTCGTTACAGAAGCTGACCGACACCTACTGCGAAAACCTGAAGGAGGAGCGTCTGGAGGTCTACCACAAGCAGTTGCAGGCCCAGCAGATTCCCTTCCTGGAGGAGGCCATCAAGAAGATGCAGTTTGTGCGACAGGAGCAGATATCCTGCGACGTGCCCGTAACAGTGACCGAAGAGGACATCGCGGATTCGAAGAGGCAGCTAGCCCAGCTGAAGGAGCTGCGACAGGCGGAGGACGCCGCCAGCAACCAGAAACAAAACGAAGATGGCTTCAATTAAGACCGATTCTTGAATGTTACCGAGTCGTAAAATAAATGTAAATGCTGATCTTAATTTATACGTTTTATTATACTTTTAGTTTAGAGACTGGACACGTTCCAGAGCAGCGCATAATGGCGAATAAATAAACGTGCAATGAATGACATTGCCGTGGCGAAATGTGTGAAAACAGATGCGATTAAAATGAAGTTCCTAAAGGGTAAAGATGAAGGCTAGCGCCTTCCCCGGCTGGAGCCGCTACTCGAGCTGCTCGACGACGAGTCACTGGAGCTAGACGAACTAGATGAAGACGAAGAGGATGACACGGAAGATGTGGAGTCGCGAGAGGTCCGTTTACGCTCCTTGGTCGTTCCCTTGTCCCCACTGCCCGTAGGCTCCTTGCTCTTGACATCCGACGATGTAACCTTATCGTCGTTGTCGTCCCCCCAAAGATCGTACTTGGACAAGTCTCCCTCATCATCCTCGTCGTCATCCTCCTCCTCCAGCGCCTGCTCATCCCGGCTTGCCCTTCTTGCCCGCTTGGGGTCCTCACGATGCTCGCCGTGCTTCCGCTTGGGGTCCTCAAGATGCTCGCCGTGCTTCCGCTTCTTGCGCCGCCCAAACTCATCGTACTCGCTGTCCGAATCCTGGCGATCCTTATACTCCACTACTCCCCGATCGTTGTACCCTCCACCGAAGCCTGTAATATCGAATATTAAAGGCTTTGGGAAAAGGAAAAGGATGCGCCTGCAGGACTCACCTGTGCGCTCCTCCACATCCGAGAACTTTGGCGCATTACACATATTGCAGGTCTGCCGGCGGGCCCAGTTCACGTTGGCGCACTTGCTACACTGCCAATCCTCGGCGCTAAACAGGCCCCGGGACTTGTCCGCCGCCGCCTTACCAATTTCGGTTCCCAGCTTCTTCTTGCTGGAGCTGCTACTGCTGCTGCTGCTCCCGTTGCCGCGCTCTCGATCCCGCTCCCGCTCTGGCTTATCACTGCTATCACGGTCGCGATCGCATTTGTTGCACTGCGACCGGCGGGCAAAATTTAAATGGCGGCAGCTGCAAAATCGGGGAAAGGTGAGATTCGCTGCACTTCTAGCCCGGCTCGACTGCTTCGCGAGGTGGCCGCTGTCCCTGCATCTATCTCCCTTCACTCACTCGAAATCAGGGCAAATCCAATCGCCAGGGGAAGCGACGCCTCCGCCCCCCGCTGCCGTGGCACCATTCGAACTGGACATCTTTAGGCACGTTCGGCGGCCTCTGCGCTTGATTCTTTCTGCTGACTGTCACGAATATTCACAGAAGGACTTAGCAGGACCATTTAAGTGTTTTAAAATTTTTTACAAATATTCTGTATTCAGTGTGGCTGCGATTTGGCCGTTTAGAAATACCATCCGGCTCAGAAAAAATATACCAAAAATATCATATTTTATTGCGACCAAACATACTTCTGGTATTTTTACAATAGTGTAAAAATTTATCAACAGAATTTTAAAAAAATTTGTTTAAAAATCCAATACAAGTAGCTATGATAGCCATTCATTTCTAACTAAGCTCTCTGCAAATGTTAGTTTTAGGGTATTAGAGAATAATTTGTTTTTAATTTGGTATAGAGATATAAATATACTGTTTTTTGATTATTTATTAAATGAATTTTATCAACAACTTTTTTATCAAGCTGAATTTGCTGTTCTAAGAAACCAGAATTGCTTTTAATGGCTTTCATTTAGATTCTGGTATCCTTTAACCCGAACATATTCGTTTCACTCACACGCAATCCCAATCATTGAACCACAAGAACTTGTATACTTTTAGAGTTTTATTCCTTAGTTTACAAACAAAAGCCGCTCCAAAAGTAAACACTAATTTTGTTTTGTCCGTTGTTGGATGGTTGATAAAAAAGTGTAACTAACGCATAACCAGCAGCTTTTGGGAATTGTCGGGGAGCGTTTCCAGCGAGCCGACAACCCACTGAAGATACCCACCCGCGGGGTCTTCCGGCGGAGCAGCGCTTACTTCTTGCCAGTACCGATCTTGGCCTTGGCAGTGCCGCGCACCTTCTTCATCCTGTTGCGACGCTCCTTGCGCTGCTTGCGGGTCTGCTTCTTCTGCTCGAAGAGGCCGTGACGGGCCAGGCGGTACTTGGGCTCGAACTTCTTGGCGAAGTCCAAGGTGTCGTAGATGAGGGCGAAGCCTGTGGAGCGGCCGCCGCCGAAGTTTGTGCGGAAACCGAAAGCGAAGACCACATCGGGGGTGACCTTGTACATGGCGGCGAGCTTCTCGCGGATCTCGGTTTTGTTCACAGACGACAAACCAGGATGCAGGACATCGCAGACCATCTGTTTCCTGGCGAGCAGGCGATTGGTCATGAACTTGCGGGTGCGGATGGTGGCGGTTGTACCGGACATTTTGACGGAGCTGTAATGCAATAGACGGTATTTAGTAACTTTCTTCACTCAGAATTCCCGCAGATTGGCCGCCACTCCGGGCGGTTGTTGTCGTCTCCGTGAGAATCAACATAACCTCACAGCCGTGCGTTCGGAGCTCCTATGTCTCCACGTGTGACCCCGCGCTCGCGGCCTGCGTTTCTACGCTTTCCACCGTCACTGCCTCCACGCGTCGGGGCACAGGATGTTGGGTGGCGGCTTTCTGCGACATTTTGAACTATTTTCCATGGCTAATTACCTTTTAAAACACTTGAAAAGGTTTTAAACACGTCGTTTTGCAAACGCGATTCTCTAGAAAGGAAGATGGCCACCAGAGTAGAGATGTCAAAACAACAATATCGATACTATCGATTGTGCTGCCTGCAAACCCGATAGTTTTAGACTATCGTTATAACAAAAATTACATAGAAATCTTATTTTGTTCCCTTTTGTTAATGAACTAAAATTTTCTAATAGCTAAGAAAAAGTTTAAAAAATAACAAGAAACTTGTATCTTGCCCTCATGGACTAAAACAAGAGATTGTAATTTTAAAATGTTCAGAAACCAGTGATTATCAATTATCTTCTTGTTTTCTTTAAAAAGGAACAACATTTTTAAATAACTGAATCTTTTTTTACTAACTGTAATGTTTGAATACTTTTTCAAGACGAATTCATTCGATAAACCTACTTTCGATGATTTGACAGCCCGCGATACATCGATACCAAACAGTTTTCCTGTTATCAAAGTTCAACATTTCAAACTTCATTTAAAAAATTTCAATTGTGTCAGATTGCAATTGTTCTTATTTCTATAGGTGCCGGGTATTGTATTATTTAGGTAAGCTGGAAGTCGAAGAAAAGAATCGCTAAAGCTTTGAATTTGATAATTTTCTTTTTGTTAGGGAAGCTATTCCAAAATCACACATCAAATTGAACGCTTAGTAAAAAAAGGAACTAAATTTAGTATCAGATCAATCGGGATTCAACAAAATGTCTGACAAAATCGAGGAAACCCAGAAAAAGGAGGAGCTATGTGCAAAAGAGGCTTATTTTGCCAGCCTCGCGGAGTGGGCCAAACAGACTTCTCAGGCCCGGGAGGCTATGGCCGGGTTCCCGGCATATCTGCTTGCCAAATACCCACAGCTGTTTCGCACACCGAACGGAGGCCAGGAGTTGGGTCCAACTCAAAGGCCTGCGGCTGCACCGGCCAGAGCTTTTGGAATACCGCCGGAACGAGCTCGTCGCCATCGTCGTCGCATCCTTAACAGAATCGACCAGCTGGAGCTAATAGAGCGTCGTGGCGGCTATGTGTTCACGTTGGCGCCCATATGGAAACGATCTGCAGCGCAGGCCATCGACATGTACCTCCTTCTTTTGCTGAAGGTCCTCATTGCGCATTTGCTTGTTTGCCAGTTCCCCAGCATTGGAAAGGAATTGGTTTGGCTGGTGATGACGGATGACCTGGTCATGTACTACTTCGGTTTTTCGTCATCCCCCCAGACGCTTCTCGCAAGGATATTTGTCAAGCTCATCGGGTTCTCCTACGAGCCGCTGTGGACAAGCTACTGCAATGGAGCCACTCCCGGCAAGTGGCTGATGCAGATACGCATAGTGACCGCGTGTGCGGTGGTATCTTTTTCCCCAGTCGCGCAGCCGAACGCTCGGCAGGCACAATTCGTCCTGGTCTATCCGGCTTGGAGGCTCAGTATGAAGCGGGCCATTTTCCGGTCGCTGATTAAGCGCTTTGTGACCACAATCATCCTACCCATTTCCATCCGGTTCGTTTTCCGTCGGAACGGAGCTTATTATGACCTATGGACCAATACTATTGTCGTGGAGGCTTATTCCAATGTCTTGCATTACCCGGGCGCACGTGGACGGGATCAACGCTGATACAGCCTAATAATTTGGGACTTTTCATATATGTACATATTAACATTTTTACAAATGTATATACATAGATCTAATTGGTAAAGCAAGAAAGACCTCATAAATATATAAATCATTCTACCGTCTGTCTATCCGTTTCTACGCAAACTAGTCCCTTTCATTTTTGTTGAAAAAATGGGTAAATTTTTTGCTCAAAAATGGCAAACTTTTCAGTGGTTTTTTGATCGTAACTTGGCTTAAACTCAACCGATTTCAGTCTGGTTTGGTTTTTTCTTCTTAGTTTTTAATGGAGAACATTTCTGCATTTAAAACTCAATTTCGAATTTTTGGCAAATTTTTTACAATTTTGACGATGTAACCCCTTTTATTTTTGTTGATAAAAATGGGTAATTTTTTTGCTCAAAAATTTCGAACTTTTCAGTGGTTTTTTGATCGTAACTTGGCTTAAACTCAACAGATTTCAGTCTGGTTTGGTTTTTTCTTTTTAGTTTTTAATGGAGAACTTTTCTGCATTTAAAACTCGATTTCTTGTTTTTGGCCAATTTTTATCATTTTTGTTGATAAAAATGGGTAATTTTTTTGCTCAAAAATTTCGAACTTTTCAGTGGTTTTTTTATCGTAACTTGGCTTAAACTCAACCGATTTCAGTCTGGTTTGTTTTTTTCTTCTTAGTTTTTAATTGAATACTTTTCTGCATATGTATGTACATATATCCACTTAGTACTGATATTCCAGCGTAGGGCATGAGCGAATCGTGGCGACCGGCCCCTACTGAGAGTGAAATTCCGGTGGCTCTCTTGTTGCCGTATCCTCAGACTGCCGGCTCCCATTCCGAGTCCAACAATGGAGGCGCAGCGACGTCACAGGTAGCGCGTCAAGATACGCCGTGCCGCGTCTATAAATACGGGTGCGAGAGTCCGGCCAGTGGCCAGCGGAACGTCGAGCAGAGCGCACCACCGCCGGCGAAAGAGGCACTTGCTCCGGGATCGCATTCGCATTCGAATTCGGATACGGATTTGGAAAGTGAAGTGAAGTGTGGTGTGGTTAAAAATAAACAGAGAACCAAGCACGCCAACCGGGGCTAAGAAGTTCTTTTGGCCAGATTCGCCGGAGATATACGATTTGGAATCTGAAATCGAAATCGGGATTTGGAATTTGGCTAACGAAAATCTGTAAAATGGCTGATCGGTGGAATTTCGTGGCGTGCGTTGAATAACACTGATAAAACAATATACAGAGCGCGCAAACATAAATAATATTCCACATGCATAGTTCCGAAATACATCAGCTGCTAAAATAAACGAATCGGGGCAGCCGAAGCCCCAACAAAGGCCAGCCGATCCGCATGACGTCACGGGTGAGCATCTGGCAAGGAGCTAGTGCATCATCATCAGTGGCATCACCATCTCCATCAGCACCCCAATCAGCCGACGGAGGCAATAAACAGGTTCGTAAACCGCAGACCATCTTGAGCACTGCCGTATCGGTACTCACAAAGTAATACTCCAAATCTATCATTCAATAAAATAAACAATTTGTTTTATAACTTAACAAAGATATGTACTTTGTTAATATAATTTAATAGCTCAGCTTTGCTAACTTAAGAAAATGTATTCAATTAAGGCAACAATTTAAGAAATTCTTAATGCATTAAAATGGCCAAAAAGTCACTAAGTGCTAGAAGTTATATATCCAGACCAGCTAAGATCTAAAAGTGAGAATAGAATATCAATTGAAATCTTAGAAATCATTTCTTTTTCATATAATTATGGAAATCAGATTATTTTTAAAGAAGAAAGTAGAGAACACATTTTTTCTAAAAATTGATTAATTGAAATATCTAATCAATCATAATTTACTATAATTTTTCTCGTGCGTCCTTATGCTCTTGAAATCGAAAGGCTTTTACACACTTAAACGTACAAAAATGTTTTAAATATTGACAACTACAGTAGTCATTGAATATTTTGTATTTTTTAATTACCAAAATATAGATGTTGTCTTTCTGGGAACTCGATACGCAACCAATTCGTCCAGCTTGCCGCGGTCAATGCACGAAAATTAGTTTTTGGCTCGCACACACGTTCTGGCAAAGGTACACGGTGGTGATCCGCATCCGCTCCGCCGGTGCCTGGCCGATCCGTCATGTCCGACGTGGTCGCCCCGTATTCGGGCCATCAATGTGCCATTGGCGATGATGTCGTCGCCGTAATTTCTTATTTTCCATGCCGCTGCTTTTCCCCCGCATTGTCACCGAGATTTTTCACTGTAATTAAATTTTAAAATCTCCTCTCGTGTAGCCGCTGACACTTAACATTCTGTGGCTGTCTGTCATATTTAAGCATTTTCCTCTTGGCATGGCAAATTAAATATTGAGAATTAATTGTGCAAGTGTGCTGGCCGAAGGACCTACAAATAAAAAATAAACCCTGCCCAGGGAGAATGATTGACAACTGACACCAGAGATTGGCTGAGACTTTCGCAATGATTTTGAACTACATTTTGAGGGCACACCTGCAGAGAGACTCCCAAGAACTATGTGTGTAAACACAGGAGCAGAAGTGTGTTTCCAATCATTTTCCATCATCTCTCGCATAAACACAAATCCAGGGACATGACGTAATTTAGTTGCTAACTAAGAAAGCTTCCACTTTCCAGAAGCAGCCTCTTGCTTGACTAGTTCCCACCCAATATATAGGTGTATAACAATACACGATTTTATTCAATATAAAAGACTACAATACATTAGCTAACCGTTTCCTTCGCTTTTGGCTTTGATCTTTTTGTCGGTAATCTTTGGATTTGGGTTAGCATAAATGGCTGAAAAATGCCCAGTGCAATTATAATTAAAAATTTTAATGCTACGAAAAACAGACATTTCGGGCTAATGACTGTGTGCCTCCCGCCTGCCGGCACATCGTGCCAAAAATATCTCGACAAACTCACCAGAATTGCACTTTAATTGCCGGCCACAAAATGCACTCCGACTTGGCATTCGTCATTTTTTGGACGGGGTTGTGTGGAGCATCTCCTCGACGATAGCTTAATTGTATTGAAAACATAAACATGCCCATTGACAGTGGGCATCTTTTTTATGTCAGCCCCTCGGATTCGCTCCCTGCAAACACCGAAGGCATGGCACCCCACATCCACTAATGTGTTTTCCTTCCGCGGCTTGTGTATTTTCATTGGAAACACATTTTGCCACGATTTTTAGTTTGTGTTTGTTTTGTGTTTGGATTTTT
This sequence comes from Drosophila nikananu, assembly GCA_008042635.1. Taxonomy (NCBI): domain Eukaryota; kingdom Metazoa; phylum Arthropoda; class Insecta; order Diptera; family Drosophilidae; genus Drosophila; species Drosophila nikananu. The sequence continues at coordinate 18,223 of VNJV01016349.1, forward strand.
TAATTATGTATGCATGTACACAGGCAAGGTAGTATGTTTTAGCCTGTAAATACACGGCCAGACATCGATTGCAAATTGATTTTAATTTATGCTTGAGCGAATCAATAAAAATACACATATTTACCTGAATCGCGCACCTTGCCGCCGCCAGAAATGCGTAAAGGTGGTGTGGTCCAAGGCTACCATCTCCCGGCTCCCAGTCCCAGAGATCGACGAGGCCGCGGCCACAAATCAAGCAAATGACTGTCGGGTACCGTCCAAAACAGAAGTTTATAAAAATAATCCAAAATGAACTCGTATTTCACACCCACTAAATAAAACCCTAAAAAAAGAATTGAAAACCAAACAAAAACAACGGCAGCGGCATTTCGGCAACCGCAGACGAGAGGATGAAATGGGTGGACCGTGGCGCATCGGATCGTTAGGAACTCTCCAATTTGACGCCACAGCCACGGCTACGCCATCAATTCTCGAATCTAGAGGCGAGTGTCATCCCGCCGGCCACGCGAGAAAATTGAAATACCACACACAAACGATCCGTGGGGACGGCGGGCGGGATGAGTCTCCTCTGCGAGATGAGATGAGATGATGTGACTGTTCCATAGGCCAGCTGCCAAGATTGTAGTCCAATAATTCATGTTCATGTTGGCCATTTATTAGGAAACATAGAAAGAACAGTGTATTAAAAATAAAATCCCCATTCATACAGTTTAGCCAAAATATTTGACTTTTCTTTTAAAAACACTGTCAAAGCGAATGAGTTACATGCAGTTTCAGCCCGCCGATGATCTCAATCAGCTTGGTATATATATTCTAATATCAATATAATCAATTAGGCTAATGACTTTAAAAAGATCCTCAAAAGTTTACATTTATTGGGGCATTTATTAAATTGGAATTTGAAATTTTTGGGGCTCACCTATGAAAATTTATTGATCCGAAATTCTTAGCCACAGAAATTTGTCAGAATGCGAATTTTTTATTCACAAATTTGATTATAAACATAATTTAAAGACAATCTAATGGGCTATATATCATTTTACTATGCATTAATAATATTTATAGAAAAATAATCTCTTTTTTGTACTCTTTAAATACCAATTTAATAAAAGGTTAACCATTCAATTGGTATTAGGGAAAGATAAAAATACACCCACTTTCAACATGAAAGCATTCGCTGTTCTAATTTCTATGTAATTTTTAGTTTATCTTTGCTAGTCAGGTAATTTCTCTTTTTTCTTATATAGCATTGACCCATTTGGACATTTTTACTTAATTAATTAATAATAATTGTAGTCTTCAACGCCTGTTTCCAATAAATTTTTTTGCAATTTGTGCTTATAATATTTTATTAAAAAGCTAGAGCAACAATGTATCAACAGCAAAGATCGTATATTTCGCGATAATCCCAGACCATGAAAATAAAACCTTCCACACAGCACCGAGAGCAGATCATACATCACCGCCATGCATATAGTTCCTCGGGGAAATTTATGCCGCCAAACACTTTGATAGAGTAGCCTTGCTGCCTTTGTTTATTTACCACTCTGCACTCGAGAGCATGAGGATAAACTTATGGTTGAGTCATTTGGGTATTTTTAGCGATAGGCAGCCGGAAATCCTTGGAGTCGTGATCTATGCGAGTATCGGCCCGATACCAGACCCGAGCATGTCCAGGCGAGCGCCAGTGGAAGGCCAATCGAGACGGGAACCGGCACTGAAACCGAAGCGGAAGCGACCAGCTAAGCGATGTCCTCGCGTCGGAGCTCCTTTCGCCGGAGGGAGAAGCCGGCGTTTGAGCGCTTCAAGGACCACTGCCGCCACTTTACGGCGTTTATGTTCAGCAACGTGGGCATCATCCTGCTAGTCACATTCTACACAATTGGCGGAGCATTCATTTTCCAGAGTATCGAGATCTTTGAGTACGAGCGCCTGAAGCTGGAGAAGCCGCATCGATTCATACCGCGCAACTTTAGCGGCGAATGTCTCACCAGAATTTGGGAGCTCACGGCGGAGAACATCAGCTTTTTCGACCACCATGCCTACAGGAAACGGTAAGGCATCATCAGAAGATAATCCAGGGTACAACATATAAAGGGAAACATTCTAATATCTAGGGTAAACGATGTGCTGCTAGAGTACCAGCGGGCCATTGTGAAGAAGCAGCTCAAGGGACCCGACGTCGAGCAGTGGAGCTTCTCCGGAGCCTTTCTCTATTCGCTGACGGTGATCACCACAATCGGCTACGGGAATATCACACCCCACTCGGAGTGGGGTAAGCTGGTTACCATTTTGTACGCCATAATCGGGATGCCTTTGTTCCTGCTCTACCTCTCCAACATCGGCGACGTGCTGGCCAAGTCCTTCAAGTGGATATACTCTAAGGTGTGTCTGTGCCGCATCTGTCCCGGTGTGGCCAAGCGCAGGATTATCCGTGAGAGGCGAAAAATGCGCCAGCTAGCCAGAGCAGTAAGTGGGACTAAAATATGTTTTGGATATCAAACTGCAGATGCACCATGTAATTTCAGCTGCAAATGCACGACATGGAGAATGCCAGGGGAAGCAGCAGTTACTCCAGCAGTAGCAGCAACACTACCACGTCAAATAGCAGCAGCAGCGACTATACCAGGAGTTCCCACCACAGTTCCAGCTTGATGGACATTCCGTTTAGTGGCTCCGACTCGGATATCGAGCGCGAAATCCGAGGCAGCACGGATGAGATCACGGTCCCAGTCACAGTCTGCATATTCGTAATGGTTGGGTAAGAGAAATACCCTTTTTAATAGGGAGCTTAGGACTAAAGGTAGTTCCTTTGCTCTCTCTCTGTAGCTATATCCTGTGGGGCGCCTTGCTCTTTGGACGTTGGGAGGATTGGAACTATCTGGATGGTAGCTACTTCTGCCTTATATCGCTTAGCAGCATTGGGTTTGGGGATCTGGTGCCAGGCGATCGTGTGGTAAGAAGCTCTGTGTTATTTATTTAAGAGATTATTTACTCCTTATCCTACTTTCAACAGATAACCGCCGATAGGGATAAGGTCGAGGTGAGCTTTATTCTCTGTGCCGTTTACTTGCTGCTGGGGATGGCGGTAATTGCTATGTGCTTCAACCTTATGCAGGTAAGTGGGCTATATACATACATAGATTGCATATGCAAGACATCTCAAGCACCTAACCTATGTATATATTTATAGGAGCAGGTCGTCCACAACATTCGGGCCGTCAAGAGAGGTTTTAAGGCTTGCTTCCGATGCCGCAGCTCGTAGGAGGCTTAAAAGCTGGATATGACGTACAAAATCATATATAATTATCCACTGTTGAAGTAGGCTTAGGCTAGCCTTAAGATAGATATACATATATATAACTCTAGGCAGAATGTGTTCATATTTGGTAAATACGGTAAGAGAGATCAAAGAACCACGCTATACATCTGACAATGGCTTACATTTAATACGAATACGTATCTGATTTTATGGCTTACAATACATTTGGATTACTTTGTTTGAATACAATCAAGATTTCACGGTTTTTAGATATTCCACACCTTAGTCTTGCCCTTCGGCATCATTGCACATTTTGGCTTCTGTTGGTCGACTCGTTCCATCCGCCTCCGCTTGGCTAACAGGGCCTTTACCTGGTTGTCCATCTTGAGTGGGTCTGTGACCGCCACCTCTGCGTAGTTAGGCAATGTAGTGGCCATCTTGTTCATGCAAGCTTCCTCGAATTGTTTATTCAGATCATGTCCCAAAATCCCCAAAGCGGGCTGTGTCAGCAGGTCGAAGGCCGTGACTTTCAATGCTTTAAATTGGCTCCGTGTCTTGCCTGTCACCTGTTTGCGTGTGATCATCTCCTTGGAGATGGGCTTAATCTTCGTGAGATCACACGCTTCCAGCGTCTTCTTGTTGTCCACAATCAGTTTACGACTGTGCACAACCATTTTAACTGTGGGACTGAGCCCTTTGGTGGATGAAACTACACTTGTCTTCCTTCTCCTTTGGAGAGGCGACCAGACAGTAGGCTTAGTTTTGCTCGGCGTTGCAGCCTTTTTGCGGGAATAGGTCCGTACCGGCGGAGTCCTGGAGGGGACGGGTTCTTTTGTTTGTACAGTGGCTAGGTTATAGTTACAAGGAGCAGGCGGAGAAATCCGGACTTCCATGTTTAGATTGTGACTAGCAGGCGTTACCTGAGGCCCGGGAGATGAAACACAAACCATGTCCAAATCCATATCACCATCATCTAGAGAGTGCATTCGAATGGGACGGCAGCGCCCTAGCTCGGGCGTCAGATGGGGCGGAATGTTTTCCTTGCCAACACGGGAATGCGAAGAGGACCCACTGGACGGAGTGCTCTTGGCCAGCGGCGTTGATAGATTAACTACTTGAGAGAGGCGTAAGGGCGTGCTCCTCGGTCCCCTCATCACGGGGGCTCCCCTGTCGTTCTCTATTGGTAGCATGCTGCTATCGGGGCAGCATCGGCGGTTGGGAATGATGTTTTGAAAGCTGATGCGTCCCTTGACGATCTGTGGCATAAACAGCTCGGCCTCGTAGCCGGGACATTCCACCATGACCACTGTCTTGCCGGACAGCAGCTTGATAACGAAGCACAGCTCAGTTTGCGATGGAGAGACCATGACGCTGGTCGAAATTGGTAAGTTGAATGATTTTTGGTACCGAAATGTAAGTAATAAATCTTGAAAGCGTCTCCTAATGTTTGGCTGTGGAAATCAAAGAAATAAACAACTGCAAAGAGTATTTTTAGATATTTTGACATACCTACGAGGTAGAAGTATAAAGAACGGCTCCTAGTTTCAACAACACACAAAAAACCATTTAAAATGCTCGGAGTTGTTAGCGTATTTTCAAAGACATGGTTGCATTGCTGATCCCGGTGATTGGTGACGGAACTTTATTGACAAAAACGATAATTGTTATCGTTAAAATTTTTACCATATAAGCCAAAACTACATTTTGCCAAGCAATAAAAACATTTACATTAAACATTTACAATAAAAACATTTCATTAAATGAAAATAATTGTCAAATTCCACACACTATTTCTTTGGCCGACGTAGTGTTATCGATAGACATCATCGGTATCGGTATAAACACCCTAAAGGCACATCACCAAAAGTGAGAGAGCGAAACAGGGCTATTGCGAACAATTTTTACGACTCAAAAGTGTTGCTGTTTATTGATGTGAATTTGAAACAGTGTAAACCAGCTTTTTGATGTGTAATCAGGCCGGAAGTGCCACAAAAGAGTAACCATTTTTGGCCACCAAGGTAGGGATCTAGTGCCTGTTAAGTGCCGTAATCGCAGGGTGAAAGCAAAGCGAAGCCAAAGAAAGTGGATGACAACACCAACACACACACACCGACTGCACACTCTGGCATTAAAATAGTGGAAAATAATTAAATAAGCACAAACAATGGTTAAGTAGCCACCGAGTGCAGTGTGTGTCTTTGTTATTACTCTTGCTCATTTGCCACGCGACCAGGGCCAAGGCGAAAAAGTATTTCCGATGATTCATACGCATCTGCGACGAGGAGCAGTCGGAAAGGAGGTGGTGTTGGTGGCCCCGCAACCACCCCCTTTCCAGCTACATTGAAGCTTAGGTCATGCTCCTAAAACATGCTTGATTCGACGTCTATTATCTCATTTCCAAATCCGACTTTGTAGATTTTTTCTTTATGTGTTTCCTTTCGCATCTTTCGCTTTGCTTTTTCTGTTTTGTCCACAAAGATACGGGGTATCAGCGGTCTACAAATGGGATTTATGAGTCCCACTTACACGCGTATAAAGAATATCTAATAAGTAGACCAATCTGTGACCGCAGACGTAGTTATCTCGCAGACCAGCATCTGGGGTTACACACAGCGGACTTTGTCTAGCTTGACCGAGTGACCCACTAAAGAAAAATCCATCTCGGGGGCACGCATAGTCTGCAGTTTTATGTTCATCAAGCCCAGCAACAAATGCCGATCAGCTGGGCTCTAGCTATCAGCCGCTGGCGTGGGCCAATTTATTATCAGCTCTTCAAACGCTGAACAAACAAACAATGGTAATTGAGTAATTGCCACCACCTCTACTTTGTGTTTTCCAGTGAGTAACCTGCAGCTGCTTACGATGTCGGACCCCTCGAACAACTCCTACTGCCAGGCGGTGGGGAACCGCACTTCGTTCTTCACCAGCGCCTACAACGGCATTCCGGAGACCCTGATACTGAACACCATCTTCTGGGTTCTGCTCATCATGCTGTTCACAATGCTGCGGCACCGGGCGGGCGACTTTGGACGTCTGGCGTTGGTCAACAGCAACGGAAGTAAAAAGCGCTGGACGGAGATTTTTTACTCGCGGGCCGCCAGTGTGGTAGATCCGCAACCAAGCACGTCAGCAGGACAGGCGTCGCCTCGCCCAAGCGCCGCTTCCCAGCCCTCCGGCGACTCCACGCCCCTGTCCCCTGTGCAGCCGGAGGAGGGACTGTTCGGCTGGATCCGCGTCACGCTGAAGCTACGCAAGGAGACGATTCTCCTGCACACTGGTCCGGATGCCGTGCACTACCTGTCGTTCCAGCAGCATCTGATGGCCGTAATGGCTCTGGTGACCGTCGTCTCGCTGGTCATCATTCTGCCTGTGAATTTTCTGAACGGACCCACGGACTCATCTTACGATGTGAATGCCTTCGGCCGCACCACGATGGCCAATCTCACGCCAGACTCTCCCTGGCTGTGGGTGCACACTATCGTCACTATTCTGTACATTCCGCTCGTGGTGCTCATCATGCGACGAGCCTCGGGCAGAAATGCCTTCAAGAAGGCCGCCACCAGGACTATTATGATATCGAACATCTCTTCTAGCGATCGTAATAAGACGGTGGTGCGAAACTACATGCAAGAGCTCTTTCCGGACGTCACGATCGAGAACGTAACCATAGCGTATAACATTTCCCGGCTATATGTGAGGAATGCGGAGTTCGAAAGAGTGCATGACGCGCGTTTGTACTGCGAACATCATCGGGATAAGGACACCCTTATGGTAGGTTCACACCCTCCCCGCATCTAAATGCAATATCATAATATACAACATTCTTTTCACACCAACAGGCAAAGCCCGACATGTGCTCGTGCAAAAAGGAGAACGCATTCGAGTACTACCAGAGGGAGGAGCGTAAATTGTCAGGGGACGTGGCCCGGCTGCGCGCCGCTACGATGAACGAACCCCTTGACATTGCTTTCCTCACCGTGTCGACTGTGCAGGAGGCGCAGAACATTGTCACCCACTTCACGCCCGGCACATACCGCCAGTGGCACATGATGTTCGCCCCATCGCCGGATGATCTCTTCTGGGAGAACCTAAATGTGAACAAGAGCCACTGGTACCTAAAGTTCTTCTGCGTGAACGTAGTGCTTTTCTTGGTACTCTTCTTCCTGACCACTCCGGCCATGGTGGTGAACCTACTGAACAGTCGGCCCTGGCTGAAGGATACGGAGGGCAAGATCTCGCCACTGGTCTCTGAGTTCTTGCCGACCTTGATGCTGTGGACACTGTCCGCCCTGATGCCCGTAATTGTGGCCATTTCCGACAAGTGGATGGGTCACTACACCCGCTCCAAGCAGAACTACTCGATCATGACCAAGTGCTTTGGCTATTTGCTGCTGATGATCCTGATTTTGCCCTCCCTGGGATTGACCTCAGCTCAGGCGCTGCTTGAGTGGGGATTCACCAACGAGACTGGACGCTGGCAGTGCATTTTCTTACCGGACCGCGGATCTTTCTATGTGAACTACATCATTACGGCTGCATTTATCGGTACCGCGCTGGAGCTGCTGCGTTTCCCGGAACTGATCGTCTATATCTGGTCGCTGCTCAAGGCAAACTCGAAGGCGGAGACGCCATACATCCGGAAATCGATCCTCATCGAGTTCCCCTTCGGCACCCACTACGCCTGGACCACGCTCGTCTTCACCATTGCCATCGTTTACAGCATCTTCTGTCCCATCATCATGCCCTTCGCTATGGTCTACATCTGTCTGAAGCACTTCGTTGACCGTCACAATCTGTACTTTGCCTACGGACCCTCAAACATGATCTCGCGCAAGGGGGGCAAGATCCACTCGACGGCCGTTACGATGACCAAGTTTTCGGTGGTGATCCTTGTGCTGGTCATGGCCATGCTCTGCTACTTCCGCGGCGACGACGGCATGGCACGGTTTCTGCTGCTGATCATCACGCTGGCCATCACCTTGGTCCTTTTTACGTTCATGTCGCCCATTAAACGCTGCGCGGCCACGCGGCGTCCGAGCATAGTGGAGATTGCCGGACCGGCGCCTATCTACGTGCCGGACGTGCTGCGGGATCACGGAATACGGAGTAGCAGTAGTGTGAGGCCCCCGGCGGCCGGATTCGGGGGCTACGGCTCCGACAGCGTGTCCGAGTACGACAGCTCCCAGTACAGCGTCAACAGCGTGGAGGCGTAAATGGTTTTAACTACCGACCGACTGGGATCGGGAGAAGTCACATTTATATATTTTTGTAAAATATCTAAGGAAGAGCCACTGAGAACTTTGCAAGTTGGCGGTTTTAATTTGCACGCGAAGGGGAGAAATTGTGATACCTACAGCCTCAATGTCGTTTTTATACAAATGTATGACCCTGCAATATTTATTTCTGATCTGTATATATTTTATGTCCACCTAATCTTGTAATTTTACCCGTAACCACATGTAAATAATATATTCTTTAGAGCTTGGAAGGATCAATTCTCAGCGTATTAATTTCTTTTTGATCTTTTAACAAACAAATCGATTAAATCATTTAAAAAAGAAACTAATTTTCCATTTACTAAACTATAAATATCAATTCATATTGAGATTGTTTTTATACATAAAAATGAAAAGGTTTTTTCTTTCTTTCAAAGCCGAAACGAAGATCAACCAAACCAATGAATCGCTTTTATTACAGCTTTAATATCCTTCTTTGCCGAATGCTAAACAAGGTGATCTTTCGAGGCAGATAATAATTAAGCCAATGAAACACACACACAGTGCATTATAATATTTTCACGTATTTTTTATTTATGGTAAATAAAAAACTATTTAGTTTATGCGTATCCGTTTAAAAATACAGAGTTACGAGTACGAGTTATATTATTTTTAAATATTTCCAATAGAAAATTAGCCTGCAAGTGTCCTCCTCCCTTCTATTGTTTATTGAAGGAGAATCATCAATTATTAATTAAACTGTAAACCAAATACAATTATTTTTTCTTTTCACGACTTCTCCCTTCAGATTTTCTTTGCAATGACTGTAAACTCTTCTAGGGATGACGCGCTTGGCTTGAAATTAAAACGCTTAATTTATTCATTGATAAGGTAACTTACAAAAAGAGAACTGTAGCAACCTATACTATCAATAGCGGGAAGGGCATTGTGGTAAATGATCTACACAGTTATAGAAGAAACGCAACTAGCGAATGGACCAGAAACACCTTGAACATTTCGTCCCACTTTTAGTATGTATGCAATTGTGGTGAATAAGAGTTACAATCGAATCGAATAGAGGGTGTATCGCTAAGCCAACCTAAGCCACATAGTTGTATTGGTTCTGGTTGTCCTTGTCCCGCTCCATATAGTCGCGATCGATGAGCGACTCGATGCGCTTCTTCAAGTCAGCGGGCTGATGGGAGCAGAAAAACGAACACAAATTAGAAATGACAAAAATAATTCGGTATTAAGAAATTTGAAAACTCACCTTGACCGGGAAGGTGAGCTGATTGAACAACTCGGTGATGAGTAGGTTGTGGCTTAGAGTCTTTCGCATTTTCATGATACGCACTATTGCGGCATCAATTTGATACTGACGATCCTGGAAAACGCGTTCTTCTGTGGCCTTCTGTTCCTCGTTCTGGTTAATATAAAAATAAATATATTAGAAACAGGAAAGTGTCAACTATAATAATGAACTCTTACAGTCTCCTTCATCTGAATTTGATTGATCTTAATACGGAACAGCTTGTTTGTGAACTCATTATTGAAATCAAACAGATCACCATTCTCGATGTCGCGACCCTTCGGTGTTTTCGTAATGACGCGGGCGCGTCCACAAGCTAGAGACTGAAGAGTACGGCGTAGCTCTCCATCCTCGATACTAGTGGCGGCCAGAATCTCCTCGTAGCTGAGGGCTGGCTTATCGTTGAACAGCAGTAGAACCAGCGCTTGAAACAGCGAAACCATCAGCTCTTTCGGACCCTATTCAAGTGATAAAGCGATGAGTTTTTAGACCATCAAACCGAACCAGAGCGCACTTACCGCATCAAACTGCGCTCGGAGCATACAGTTTCCAAGTGTTGGCTGCCATTGAAGCTTTCGGCCACTATGCTTCTCCAGATAAAACTTATTAAATATCTGTTGCGGATTGACAAACTGTGGCGGCATGGTAACCTCTGTGGGAGCATATGTTGGCCAATATCCCATGGTTAATATGCTCACGCATAAGTCGAGGTTATGGACGTCTCTATTATTGCTCAACGCATGCCCTCGGAACGCAACGTTGATGTCCCGACTCAATTCCATGTCCTTGAACATGCCCTCTAGCTTGGACGTGAAGCCACCGCCGCACTCTTGCTTCAGCTTGGACAGCATACTCTTCTCCGAGTCCACCGAGGCCGACTTGCCCACCAGCAATCGTTTGGCCAAGTCCTGCAGAAAAAAGTTTGGGGTGATTAAATGCAAAAGCAAATCGTTGAGCATACTGACCTTTTTGTAAAAAGCTTCAAACACATCCTTGCCGTGAATGAAGCGAAAAAGAACCATAATCTTATCCAACGTCTTTTCAAGTTCCTCATCGGTGGTTCCCTTGTTGCCGGAGCGCAGCTTCATATCCACGTATTTAGCTAATGGAGAAAGCAGGTTACATTTCTTGAAATGGCAAACAATGCTAATGGAAACCTACCAATAAGCTCGGCCGGCTTGTTGGCACGCTGATTAATAAAGAACTCGAAGGCCTCGCGCAACGAGTTTGTGAACTTTTCGTTGTGCTCGAAGCAGTTGCGGACGATGACATCCATTTTATCCTTGAAGTCCAAAAGGTCCTGGACCATGCTCTTGTCCTTCTCCGGATCGATAACAATAGTGCGGCCTTTTTTCTACAGAATTGAATATAAATTGAAAGTAAAATTATTCGAATTAGGCTCCGTTAAGATAATCCCCACCTTTATAAATCCGTTGAAGTTGCCGCAAAGCTCAGAAGTTCCATTCTTTATTCTGCTCAGCAGGCTGTATAACAGGGAAAGGTCGGTCAATCTGTTGTCCTCCAGTAACGAGTCCAAGCCCTTTTGCAATATGGATGTCAGGTGTTCAGCCAGCAGCTCCTTCTCCACATTGTATATCAGAGGATGCCTGCGGTGATAGTTATTGAAAAAATTATAATTTGATCGGGAAACTATCAATATGGCATGTACTTTGTGCTGGAGTCCAGATAATGCAGCAACCGCTCGTTCTCCTCTGCCAGACGCTTGTTGACGTGCTGTAAGTACTCAGGCACTTCCACGTCCTGCATCTTGCGTTGACTCTCAGCCTTGTACATTTGATTGGTGGCGTCAAGGAACTTTTCCTCAAACGAGCTGCTGTATATATTCAGGTCGCACAGCATGCGGACGAGACTCTTCAGCAGACCCCGATCTACGGTCGAGCCCTGGCGCTCTTTCTCGATCAGCGTTAGCAGACCGTCGACGGTCCGCTTTTGGACAACGCTGTTCTGGGCAAAGTGGATGCGAAAGAGGTCCAGCCCCATGTCCCAAATGGAGTGAATCGATGAGTTTTGCAGTACATAGGTCCGGTCCATGTACAGGAATATGCTGCGAATCATGATCATCTGTTGGCAGTACGACAGCCACCAGTGGTTGATCTTCTCCAGCAGGACCTGCAATGATGTTCGGTGTTGGAATTAAGAGTATTTCATGTACTCACAGCTCACAACTTACCAGCTTGTCCATGCTGCCGCCGGTCAGCTCCTTAAGCTTTATATTGCGCTTCACGTGCTGCTCGGTCAGTTCCTTGAGTTTCGTATACAGCTGCGCGTCCATCTTATGGCTGCACATGTTCACCACAGCTTGGTAGAGTTCCTCCAGCGAATATTTGATGGGTTTCGAGAGCTGAATGGCAATGACAGCCTGCTCGAGCTTCACGTACGTGTCCTCTGAATAGTTATCTGGCAGTGTGGGCTTAGCTACGGGTGCAAATGAGTCAAGTTGAGGCAATCAAAGGCTTGACCACAGGCGGAAGCAAAAACAAACTTACCCTTAAAGTTCTTTATCACTATTTTCTTAACGTCGCCGGGCTTGCTGTTGTGAATGGCCCCCACGCGGTTGAGGAGGTTTGAGGTATTTGACGCCGCGCGAATCTCGCCATGGTGGCCGCCCAGCTTGGAAAAGTTTGGCAGGCGATCGCCGTTGGTGGAGGCGGAGTTCATGTTTTGGGCGGCAAAGGCGCTGCGGCCTAGACTCGAGGCGGCAGCAGCTGCGGCGGCGGCGTTCTCGGCCTTCTTGAGGCAGGCGGCGATGTTCTCGGTGTTTTCGTTTGGGTCAGTTGTGTCCATGGGCTTGTACTTCTTGGCCGCGCTCATAGCTCGGGCCCCAGCTAGCCGCAGGGTTGATTGCGTGCGCCTCCTGTCGGTTTCCTCGCCTCTTCTCCTGCAGCAGCGGCTTTTCTTCCCGTACCCGTCTCACCGGTGTGGTTTGTTCTGCACGGAGAGTTGGTGGACTGATTGCAGGCACTATTCAGACATATTTATAATATATTTAGCTAGTTACTTACGGTTTGGATGCACCGCAGCGATTTTTTTTACGATTTTTGCACTTAGCTCTCAACAAATTGGCAATTTTCAAACTCAAGGCGAATGCACTACTTATTAAAATTTCCAGACGCAGAATGATTTTTTTGACAGTCGCGTCCCAGGAGCTATCAACTTTTAAATGGTTTTCCAAATTGACAGGTTGACAATTAAACCGTCGCTGCTTGCATTATTTGGGTTTTTGGTGCATGCGGAAAATATTGCTTTGTAGTAGGGATGTGGATATCGGGCGATATATCGATAGAAGGATGGGCAATCGATTGGCCGCTGGGCAACGAGCTGTTAAGCACCTTGGCAGTTAGAACTGTTTGTTATTGTTTATCGATGTTAAAGCGCGTCATATGTTTTTAGTTTTTTTAATTGTAAGCCTTCACTCTTATTTGTTAGAGGTAAAAGTAAAATAAATCATTTATTCGTTGCAAATCAAAGCAAATAATTACCCTTTCCCAGTTTTCTTCAAAGGACGCTGGCAGGATGAATGCGAAAAAGACTAACAACAACAAAAAACCGAAGGAAAGGAAAGTAAATGCTTCGAGCTATCCTGCCAAAAGAATTCCCAGCAAAGTACTGAAGCGCACTCTCGAAATTGCAACCAATCCCATTGACAGCTATTGGCTGAACAAGAACACGTCGTGCGTTAGTGCAACCAACTACGAGCTGTACCTCAATAAGAAGCGCTCGCCTACCAATGAGAAGCTGCGCCTGGCCAGGAATTGCCTAATGCAGCGTGACTACAAGAACCTGGCCAAGCTGCTGGCCTCCAACCTTGCCGGGGACACTATCCTGCAGAGGGACTCGTACACTGTCTTCGCTGAATATGCTGAACTGCTCAAGAAGTTCGCAAAAGTGAAGTCGAAAAGCGCCGACAAGCCCACTGAAAGTCCCCCAGAGGCACCAGAAAGCTTAGATGTTAGCCCGTAGACTTGTAAGAGATTTTAAAATATATTAATCCCACCTTATTCGTATTACAATTAAAAGAAGCTCTTGTATTTTTGGTAAAAACACAACCTTATATATGTGTATATTTATTAAGCGTTATGTTCTTCCTTTTATTTTTGACTTACATATAATATCAATATGTTGTAAGGTTTTGCTAAATAAATACTGAAACGTGTGTACAAAATATGTGTGTGTTTGCAAAGAAAAAGTTGTGGTTTGTGTCTTACGAAAATTATTATGTACAGTGTAGGTAGGGTTCTTTTAAAAAATTATCATATGTATGTGTGTGTGTAGTCAAAACAAGTTTGTTCCTTGACAGCGCTATAATTTGTAATATATTAATATCCTTTTATATATTGGGTAGTTCTTAATCGGTAACAATTTCTAGGTACAAAGGGGGCTTATATGGTTGCCTTTTCGCCAAATAACGCTCAAATCTCTTGATTTGTATATATACGCATTTAGGGCCTTCGAATTACATAGGTTCGCTAAAAGGTTATTTTAGGTTTTGGATAATTTGTTTTTCTCTCTTTAAACGTGGTTTTATAAACTTTCTCGTCAATAATTCATCCTCCGATCAACAACACATTTCTAGAATACTTGTGTACGAGTGTGTAAGCCAAGTCCCGACCAGGTCGGGCCTCCTCCAGTGGATAGCATCGTTAGTATCGGTATATATGGCAGCATATATGTAGTTTAAGCATACAATACACATAATTTCATCTCCACTCCCCCTTGACAATGAGTAACTTTTGCGGACAGCGTGTTCCGAGCTAAGATAAGGTTAGATTTTACAGCATTTGCAGGACATATTCTGTTTAAAGCAATTCATCGAGGCGCCTAACACAACAAGATCAGGGAATTGAAATACGAATGAGTAAGTGGTTCCTACGCTTAAGGTGGCTCCTCTCTTGTGACATGTTTACATTTTTAGTCTTGGGCAAAGCAAGTATAAATAGTCGCACGCTTTGTGATAAAATATAATAAATAAAAAACTTGTCTTATATATCATTAGAGTTAAAAAGACGCATACACCCCACACACATCTATATATATATATCTATATATCTATATACAATCACGCGAAGCCAGCACTCTTGCACAAAGAACGCCAATTAGTCGGGCAGCATGTGGACGAAGCTGACGGGAAACATGCCCCTTCTCGACGGCTGTCCCTCGATGGTGCCCTCCATCCAGTTGTCGTCGTCCGTGCGCTCATTCAGCACAATCAGGATCTCGCCCTCCTTAAATTCCAGCTCGTCATCGTTGTCCGCCACGCAGTCGTACAGAGCTCGACATCGTCGCTGGCCATTCTGAGGAGATAAAGAGAGTATTGGTTTTGAGTTTGTTTTTGAGAACTTGTCCAGATCATATCAGACTTTTCCTATCGAATTCCCCAACACTTACTTCCTAAAGTTCTACTTACATAATGGAATTTCCCGCCAGGTCCTGACCCGCCGCCTCCTGTCTTCGATGGATTGTCAGGCGATGAATTAAGTCGATCATTGTCACTCGAGGACACATTCGACTCGGCCGAGTGATCCAGGCCGCCGCCAGAGCTGTCCATGTCCGTATGCCAGGACTCGTAGTCAGTGAAGTTGGCCGACTGATTAATTAACTGCAAGTATGTGGCAAGGCATTAGTCATACTAAACGATTAAGGGACATCGGACGCAACAAAACTCGGTGAAAACTCAGAGAAAACAGAGAAATATTGAGGTTGGTTGGTGAGTATGGGCACGGGCGCATGGGTTATAGGGTTAGAGCTTTGCAGAGAGATGCACAAAACGAGACACTTAGTAGAGAAACAACAACAACAACAGCAGCAACGGCCACAACGAGAATATGTTTCGCTGATCAAAGAATGATAGTGCAAATGAGCGATGTGCTTGCCATTTACCGTCTCCTCGCTGGACTGGCATCTCAGTGCGTTGTGTTGCTTGCGCTGCATGGTTTTTTTATTTGTGCAATCCAAGTGCGGATGGATCAGAGATCAAATACAAAGAGAGGTACACGGGTTTTTTGAGCTATAGGACCTTGGAAAATCACCCACTAATTAGGTATTTTGACAGCACTTACCTTGCGAGGAGGCGCCACCGGACCCTCGTCCATAGAACTGATGCTCTCGTTCGACTGGCCATTGGAAATTTCACGTTCTGCGGAAGAGGAGAAGTGAGGCTTACAGCTTGAAATGGAGGCAATGGAAATACCAACCTGATGGCGGTCCTGGCGGTGGAATCTTTGGCCGCGTCAATGCCGATTTGTCCACGTGCTTCAGCGTGGGCAGCTCCCCGGTGGGCGGTAGGACCAGTTTTGCCCCAGCCAAATGGATGTTCCTGTTGAGCGACTCGCCGCTGGGCGAACGCTTATGGCCAAAGGTGGTCATGACGGGCATGAGGCTATTGTTGCTCCCATTGCCCGATCCACCCGGGTCCTGTGACACACCATACGAAGCGTATCCTCCGCTGCTCCTTGGACTTCCCTCCACGCTGCGCAAATGTGGCAGCGTGCCATAGGCCACGTCCAGCGACTGATTCTTGTGATTAATGGCGCGAATGTCGCTGGCATCGAAGTTCTGCGAGTGTCTCGGCGGATGGGGCAACGTGCCATAAAAGGAGCTGGATGAGGCGCTGCCCAATGTGCCGGGCGGCGGTGCGGGCGCCGTACGCTTCTTCAGCGAGTTCATATTTGCCGTGGACGTGGATTTCCGGGCGCCGCCCGGCACATGCCCGCTGCTCATCTCGCTCTGCATATTCAGGCTATTTCTCGCCGCCCTGACGCTTTGGCTGGATGCAGAACTGGGACTGGAGCCGCCATTCCCGGCGCCGCCCACATTGCTGGCACTGCCCAGGTATTGACCCACGCTGATGTGCTGCTTGGGCGAAGTGCCGGCCGACTGGGTGTAGCTGGGCAGGCCCGAGGGCAGCGTGAACTGGCGGCTGGGACAGTTGGCAATTGGACTAGAACTGGACTGTATGGAGTCGCAAGTGGAGGAACGTGAGCGCAGAACGGGCGAGTCCCCGCCAGCAAAACTGGGGGGACGCGAACGGGATTTCTGCAAGCAAACGAAAAGCGGGAATCAGCCTCAGAATCTCGATGCAATTAAAAGCGTAACTTACGCGCTCATCGATTACAGTTTCGTCGTCACTAAAGTCCGTGGAACCATCCTCGTTGGGCAGATTCCAATCGGTGTTGATGTGGTCGAAGGCGCTCTTCTCCCGCTTTATGGCACACTCGATCTGCGGCAAAAAACAATCAAAAGGATTATAACGAATCAGATGGAATACATCACCCTTCAGAGAAGAGAGAACTTACCAGCTCCTTGCAACCATTGTGTCCCATCTCTTTGGCAATGTCCAGCGCTGTCTTGTTCTGCGAGTTCTTGAGCTCGTAGTCGGCCCCCGAGCGCAGCAGCAGCTTCATGCACTCGCGGCGATCGTGAAGGGCGCACAAGTGCAGCGCCGTATTCTTGCCGGTCACGTCCAGCAGACCGGCCGGATTGGTGGCCTTGTTGAGGCCCTTGAGCGGCATATTCTGGATGAGAAAGTCGACGATGTGCAGCGTAGAGCCCATCTCTCGCAGCACGGCCAGGTGGAGGGCCGTCTCGCCGGCATCCGAGCTGGGCAGGCAGCAGGTGAGGTCCGCACCCTCGGCCCACACCTGCAGCAGCTGGCTCATGTCCGCATTGACCACCGCCTGCTCCAGGTCGCAGCGCAGATCGTTGTCATCCGAGCAGGTGCGCATCACGTAGCGTTTGGCCACATACTTGGCGCGGATGAAGTCGTACCGTTCCTCCCTGGAAATAGATACAAGCAAAGCCATCAGTTTGAAGGCCTAGCCAGGTAATGCAATTTAAGACCTACATGCTGCTCTCGTGCTGGAGCTTGCCTCTGCCCAGCTTCGCCTCCATGATGTCGTTCAGCGTACTGTTGCCCATGGCCCGAGCGATTAGCAGGTTGGCCGTGGTCAGATTGTCCAGCGTGAGGCTCTGGATGCGCGAGTGATGCACGCCCAGGTCGCGATGCACGCCCGAGCACTGGATGCACACCAGAATGCCAAAGTTCAAGCTGATCCACGTGACATCATTGCGGGATCCGCAGTCGCAACAGCGATCGTTGCCCGGCAACAGCTGGACGTAGCGGATGACCGTCTTCTGCAGCTCCACCAGACTGGGGCTCATCTGGGGATTGGCATGCTGGAAGGCCTTGGTCAGGGCCTTCTCCTTGCAGTTGACCAGCACGGCCATCCAGGCCTTCTGGTCGCCATCATCCTCGGCCTGAAAGTGATACGGACGATTGTCTGAAAGCGAAGAAAGTGTTATCAGCTCTATTTTGGAAGGAAGGCGGGGGCCAATACTTACAGCTGATTAGGTCAAAGCCGCGCTTATCATCCGGCACCGGCTTGATCTGGCAGGTTAGCAGATTGACGCGAGTCGGCGGCTTGGTTTCGTCCGCATGGAAGATATCCAGGAAGCCGTCGCTGGTCACCCGGCAGCGTCGCTTCTGCCACACACGGCGCACCTTACCCTCGCTCTTCTTGAGCAGATGGCCTTGCCGGGTGACGCCATGGTGCTTGTCGCCCTGCAACTGGTGGAGGGAGTAGCCTGCTCCCCCGCTTCGGCTCTCTGACGGCGGTACGTTATCGACTCGCTCGAAATCTGGAGTGCTGCGCAGCACGGATCGCAGGTCGAGCAGACTGCGTCGATCCTCGTCCTGTTTCTGCTTGATCTCGTGCAGCTTCTCGCTCAGATCACCGATATAGGTGCCGAAGTGTTCGATTGTCTGTAGGCCATCTTTGAAGTAGCTGTATGAATGGAAGGAACACAGGTGTCTCATTAGTATGCAGCATTCAATCTCCTACGTGGGAGAGGTCCACTCACTTGCTTAGCGCGTGATAATACTCAATAAAGTGCTGCAGCAGCTCGATGCCCGTCTTGGACTTAATGTCCTTGTACTTGAGGAGATATTCGCAGGTCTGCAGCTGGTACAGGCGACGCTCTTTTTCCATCTCTTCGGCCACCACAGCGGCATCAATCTCAGTACGCACCATGCCTGCCTCCTTGGCCTGGGCCTTCTTTTCCTTCTCGATCTTGATGAACTTGGCCTCATAGTCCTTAGCCGCCTTGTCAAATGGGCGCTTCATGTCGCCCTTGACGCCGCGTAGTTCGCTCTTCAGCATGGAGTCCACCGGAAACATCACAATGTTGTTGATGTTTTGCATCTGTAAACAAAAGCACCAAAATGGGTCAGAGATAGGGCTGGACAAAAGCCAGTGATATTTACCAGAGTCTTCATCAGCGCACTCAACTCCTTGGTGACCACACTGAACTTGAGGATAGCGGCGCCAATGTCCGGATCATCCTGTTCGATAACCTTGCCGCCCAGTCGTTCCAGCGACCGCACCATGAACATCTCATTGTCCACATGGGCTAAAAGATAATGGTATAATTTGCAAAGATACGAGGGGCTATATCTCAGGCTCTGTACTCACTGATGCCCGAGTTGTGTATGGCCTTGACCGCCTTTTTAAGCTTGGTGAGACCCTCCCGATCGAACTCCAAGCGCTGTAAGTAGAGAATATCTGTTGTTAGTTGCTGTTTTATAAAATTTAATCTCTTCCTGTGAGTCATCTTTAAAAATTAACCTCCCGAGTTGCATGGGAACATCCACAGTACATGCCCAAGCTCGGCCAAAAAAGGGAAGACAAAATAATAAAGGAAACGGCAGCGATGGACGCCCAATGAACAATACTCACAGATTGAGTGAGCGCGTCAATATCGACGGCATTAGGTATTCAGTGCGCCTCTTGAACCCTTCTACCCCCCATCGGCGGTGTGTTCCCCCACGTTTTACGGAGCTGGCTAATTGAAAATGTGCGACAAGGTCACTTCTATTATTAAACTTAATAACAGAACGAGCCGCAGCCCCATTTGAAATGCAGCCGCATGCACCAATTAAGACTCGAAAAATACTGATTTCCAGTACTTCGCCCCCTGAAACACACCCCTTTTCGACCATTAATAGTTTATATACAACAAGTGGTAATGTTTAGAAGAAAGGGAGCTCCATAAAACATGATTATTTCAATCCGTTTCCTGAAGGGACTGGGGAGAAAGAGTTTCTTTGAGTTTGTTCCCCCCCATTATTGACCCATTGACTTTCCCCAATTGCCTTCAATTCAAAATGTTGCTGTTTCGAAAATTGAATTAGCCGCCGAGGGATAGGAGAAATGGCCTGGGAATCACACGGAAATTGCCTCAATATGAAATATGAACTCCATGCAAGCAACTGGCCAATAAATACTTCTTGAGATTAGATAACATTTTATTGTTAAGGCAGCTCTCCCAGGAAACACAACTGTTTGCGATTGCAATTCGATCCCCAGCGTTAGGGGCAAACATATGGGGACAAACGAACCCCGATCCGCTCCACAAGATTAGTCATGAGCATATTAGGAGCTGTAAATTACTGGGAATGCAAACAACGCACGCCTAGAACAGAAACACAAACAAAGCCGGAGACCGACTTGCCTCTCTCGACCAGTTTCTTGCTGTTTTGATAACAAAAGATGCTAATTTTGAACCAGTCAAAGCCCCAGAAGAAGGCTGAAACCGCAGCATTTTGTTAGGCAGGCGGCTAAATGAATGAAAAATACAGAGAAACTCGGAGCTGAACCGAATTAAATTTCGTTTTAGACAGTTTTACAGTTGCTCCCAATATAATAAACACGCAATGGGAGAGACAGGCCGAAAAAAAATGAAATAAAGCTCATTTAACCGGCGGAATGGAGGTCACCGGCAGTCCGCCTGGGCTACACCAAAAATCCATCAGCGAAATTAAATATTAAATGCTGGGATGTGGTGTGTCCAAGAAGGCGGAGCGGCGCGGCCGCAGCCCTATGTTTCGGAGAAGTGGGAATGACGCGACGACGACCGCCTCTTGGTTCCAATAAATCCAAGTCTAATTTTGTTTCGCCGGGAGCTGCATTTGCCGGGGGAATTGGAGCATACATATACATGTGTACATGTACGCATTGCATAATGCCAGCCAGTCTCGGAATCGGGCCACTCTAAGGGGAATTTATAGTGACAAAACGGTTGACGAGTTCTGCTCCGGCTCCACAGACTAAGTGCCCGGCTAAGCATTCGGTTTCCGTACGGGAATAGCACTCGCAACGCCCTCGCCTTGGCTCGCTCTTGCTTTTCTTATCACAGGTCTTTTCCGGCCGCATATATGGATGTACATACAAATAAGCGTTGTATGGTTCGATTTATCAGAGGGAGCGGCGGGAACGGGAGGCTCCCTCAGCTGCTCTGACTAAATATAGAAATTGCAGCACGCTCGTGTGGCAACAACCACTCCCACTCCGACTTCCTCTCCCATCTACATTGATTTAGCCAGGAATGCACTTTGCATTTTCATCAAACTATTTCTGTTTAATCGAGGAAAACCACCTTGCAGGCGG
The DNA here is from genome assembly GCA_008042635.1 of Drosophila nikananu. Lineage (NCBI taxonomy): Eukaryota > Metazoa > Arthropoda > Insecta > Diptera > Drosophilidae > Drosophila > Drosophila nikananu. The sequence continues at coordinate 39,472 of VNJV01016349.1, forward strand.
TTCTCGAGAGCCAGAGAGGGGTCAGCTGGTGGCGGAGAGAGAGAGCAAGAGCGTCATAATAACAGGCGGTGGCTCATTTTGGCGCCGAGCCAATTTACAAATCATTGCGCTCCTCCTCCTGGCTTCCCCCTGTGCAAATAAAAATCATCATCGTTTTGCTGGGGGCGTCGTCTACGTCTACCACGTTTGCTGCAGTATTGCACGGCCAAACCGTATGGTCATGCTCCGGTTTTCACTTTCACGGAATTTTATGGAATTCCTTTTCGATTTCTAACACTTTTTTACGCTTATGCATTTTTATTACATTTTTAAATATTGCACTATGAAAACGATATGGAAATTATTTGATATGAAACTATGGACAAGTTCTATGGTACTTTATGAATGAGGAGAAAGCAGCACAACTATTAAGAGTGGATTTATTGTGTGACATTACAATGAACTGCTTGTGATAGGTTATCAGTTACTATAGTAGAAGTGTCGCGATTGCTTATCGAGATAAAGTTCCTTTTCCCAAGAATAGCTTATCTAAACCAACTTAAATGGATTCCTATATATTCACGCCTCAACAAATGGAAATGATCAAATATATCAATTCGTTTCGCTTTCTATGATTGTGAATCTTGGAACTCGTCCTACGGAAGAATGTCTGACATCACGACCTAGTTAATTATTGTTCCAAAAATACTTCAGCAAACTATTTTAATCTTGCATCAATCAAACCTAGCTAGTTTCTCTTTGATTGACTCTCCAAATCCCTCGAAGAATTCGACCCAAAATAGTTCTAACTCTGGCTGAGGCTGATTCCTAATCCCAGAACACACCTGCTTATTCCGTGAATTGTTTATCGGGGCCACCTTGAACTTTTGTTATGATTTGCGAACACTGAGAGAGATGGCTGCCAGGGGATAAAGGGAAACCCAGGGCTACCTGAGGGACATAAAGAACTAAGTATACCGAGCCTCCAGGCTCTCCAGCTCACCTCTTCCAGCACACCAACGGTGTAGCGGCAGTCGGGCATCCGGGAGGCAAAGGTGGAGGTGGTGGGCGAGCTGTAATCGGAGCGCGTCTCCTCCACGAACTCGGACACGGCTATCAGGGATGGCGGCATTTTTGCTCAGGATACGAATCCTAACTCACGGGCACAGACACACACACACACACACACACACGCACGCGACACTGACACACACCAACTCACGCCCAAGGCCGTGGCAAGGAGCGAGTGGTGGGAGAGGTAGAGCGGGACAGCGAGTAGAAACGAAACAAGGATAACGCCTCTGCACTGTACGTGTCTCTGCGCGATTATTCACTCCGGATTGTGATTGTTATTGTCGCTGTTCGCACTCGCACTAGCACTTTCCCTGGAACTACTGCAATCCGCAAACATATATCCACGCACTGGCGTTCTCATCCTCTCGCGATTTGGGGTTTTTCAGCTTTTGCTGGTACTGCAAGCAGCGCAATTAACGCTGGCAAAGGGAAGTGCGCAGTGTCCGGCGGGGCCATTAATAGCTAGCCACCTGGCAGGTTCTGGAGCAGGCACTCGGTGTCGAACGCGGATTCGCGGCACTAAACATTGTCAACCCAGCAGAAGATGTGATTTAATGCTTTTTGCTTTATTGCGATTTTGTGCTGCTGGCGTCTCTCGCTGTTCAGTGTGATTGTTGTTGCTCTATCGATATCGACCTATCGCTGGCCATCGGGGCGCAGCCGTCTATCGATAGCGAGACTCATAACGGCGCTGATAAATACTGCAACTATCGAGCAGCAACGCGGTGGGCTTTCCCAGCATTTTCATTTGCAATTTAATCTAGGACTGAAATAAAATGGCAGGCAAGCGGCAGGCCACCACGAACCTGAACCACGACAACTGGGACCAAGAGGAGGAGCCCGAGGAGCGCGGAGTCTTCCGCCAGGCCCCCGAGGATGTGCTCAAGGCACGAAATATCAAGAAGGCGCGCCGCATGGTTACCGGTGGACTCTCCGCCGGCCCCGAGGACGCCCCGACTGAGCCCAAGAGCGTGTTCAGCGGATTCTCAGGTGCGATCGACCGCATTTACAGCGCTGCGGGCTAGAGTTAACAAATAAATCTATTCCAGGTTTCGGCAAGCCGAGCACAAAAAGTACCGCGAAAACGCCCTTCTCCTTCCTGGACAATCTGTCGGCACCTAAAGCAACTGCTGAGGCCACCACCAGCGTGGCCGCCAAGCCTATGTTTTTGTTCGGTTTGCCTGCGACCGATAAGCCGGCCACAAACATTTTTGGCAGCAGCAACAGTAGCACGACCACCGATAGCGCCAAGCCGACCACATCAATTTTCGGCACCATATCAAATGCCAAGAAGGTTAGCAGTGAGCCCTTGTCGTCCGTGTCCAAGTCGTCTCCTTCCAGCAGCAAGCCGGAAAGCGCATCAGCCAACGTGGGATCGAGCTCCAGCAACAGCGAATCCTCCCAGTACCACGAGGCCGTGGCAGACCTGAATAGGTCTATCTTAAAGTATCTTCAGGAGGAATTGGAAAAGAGCGTGTATTGCATTCTGACTCCTGTATTTGATGACTACGCGCAGCAACTGAAGAAGCTGAAGGACACACCATCGGTACCTGTTAAGCCGTCGCCGCCTGTTGCTGTTTCCAGCCCCTCGCCCTTAGCCAAGCCAACTGCCACATTTTCCCTAGGCAAGCCCAGTGGTCCCATTGGCGGCTCCACATCGCCGTTTGCCAAGACGGCGAACTGTACAGTTACCAGTGGAGGGACGACCACCACATCCACCACGCCCAAGTTTTCGTTCGGTTCTTTCGGCTCGTCCGCTTCCAGCGTTTCGCCGTCAGCGGCCGCCAGCCCCGCAGCTCCCGCCACCAGCATCTTTGGTTTTACCCCCAAGCCAGCTAGCGAGGCCAAGGCCACGGAAGAAGTCCCCAAACCAGGGGGCCTATTTAATTTCCTGCCCACAGAGAAGAAGAGCGAATCAACGATGTTTACCGCCAAAGGGAACGCCAGCTCTTTTTCTAACAAAAAAGATGATTCCGCTGTATCGCCACCGAAAACAAATGGCTTTAGCTTCGGCCTGAAGAGCAGCAATGATGATAAGCCGACTTGTTCCAAATTCACGGGCTTCGGCAAGCCAGGCGATGCAGCTGGAGCTGGTGCCTCGACAGGATTCTCTTTTAGTTCCGGTGCTACGCCCTTCTCCTTCGGCAACATAAAACCTCCAGCAGCAGCACCAGCTGTTGCTGACGAAGAGGCTAATGATGATGAAGACAAGCCGCCAAAGGTGGAGTTCACACAGGTAAATTGAGTACAATGGGGTGTTGCTTAATCGAAAACTAACGCGAATTATTTCAACAGGTCAAAGAGGATGATGCCATATATTCCAAGCGCTGCAAGGTTTATATAAAAAAGGACGCCGAATACGTTGACCGCGGCATCGGCACGCTTTACCTAAAGCCAATCAAGGACTCGGAAAAGACACAGCTAGTGGTGCGGGCGGACACAAATCTAGGTAATATCCTAATCAACCTCATACTGAGCGAGGGGATGCCCTGCAATCGACAGGGCAAGAACAACGTTTTAATGGTGTGGATGCCCACGCCCGAGGAGGCCAAGGCCACGATACTGCTGCGCGTGAAGACTGGTGACGAGGCCGATGGCTTGCTGAACGAGATCAAGAAGCACATCAAGTAGGGGGTCCCAAACAAGCGTAAATTTAAATGTTATTTCATTTTTGATATACATATATTTTACATAATTATAAATAACTATGAACCCCTGGAAATAGAACAAACAATAATGTACACCAAATCAGTCAATTGCGTCAACGACAATCTTCGTATCCCTCAGGTCCTTAAAGTTCACATTTAAGCATCCGATATCGTCGCCAGAGTCGTCCAGGATGCTTGTGTATTGGCGTAGGATGCGCTTGAACTCAGAGGGGAAGGCTGAAGGTAGAAATAAAAAAAGACTGTTAGGAAAATCGTCTTCAAGACGACAAATAGTCGGCTGCCTCACAAATGACTTCCAGTGTAATGACTTTGGTGCGACGGTTGACGTAGGTGCAGTTGCCAGCAATGAAATCGGTGACTCCAAAGCTCGGATTCCCCTTGACCTTCAACAGCTTGAAGATTATGGAATCGCCCCGATTCGGCAAGCCGTCCAAGGCAATTGACCTCCCCATCATGTCCTGAATAATGTCCAATGAACGTTTCTGTTTCGGTTCTGTGACAAGAATGATTCGTATATTCGGGCTTATACTAGTTTTAAGTGGGACTTGCCTTCTGTGGGAGCCACTGCCTGAACATCGGAGTCGGAGTCATCCGCATTGGTGTCATCCAAAACCATAACATCATCGTCGTCAGATTCTGATGACAAACTCTCCGCACAAATGCGAACCGGAGGGAGAGCGGTAGCGGGAGATTCTAAAATGTCTTGTGGTTCAATTTTCTCCTCAATCTGAGATGTCTCCCCTTCAGTGGCATTGGTGAGATCGGCTGTTTCTTCCGGCTCCTTATCCTGTTGATGAACACTATTTTCATTCGGCTCTGCATTTAAGATCTCAGATGCTTCTTCATCCGCTAGCAGCGACTCCGCTTCAATGACGTCGGCCGCTGCCTCATCGGGCTTGTCCGTAGCTCCTGGTTCCAAACGAATTCCGTTGGCTGGCTTTATTGTAATATTCTCGATTATTACAATGTCGTTCTTCTTAGCTGGAAGCTCGAATGTGCGTTGAGTATTGGAATCCAGCTCCATGAGCGGACAGCGAAAGACGATGGGCTGACGAGCTAGGATCTCATTTTGTGGAGCAGGTTCTTCTTCAAGGGTCTGCTGATCCACCACGGCTTCCACCAGCGATTTTTTTCGTAATGTGCGACTGGATTTGGAACTGCTACGATCTGGAACTGAAGCTGCTGATGGTTCCCCGTATAATTTGTCATATTTAGTGCTGTTTTGTGAGCTTTTCAGCGGACTTCCAAAGGGTCCAATGCTCAGGTCTGGAGATGTTACCGCCGAAATCTCTGCCACGATGGGCTGACGAGCTAGGATCTCATTTTGTGGAGCAGGTTCTTCTTCAAGGGTCTCCTGATCCACCGCGGCTTCCACTAGCGATTTATTTCGCAATGTGCGACTGGATTTGGAACTTCTACGATCTGGAACTGAAGCTGCTGATGGTTCCTCGTATAATTTGTCATATTTAGTGCTGTTTTGTGAACTTTTCAGCGGACTCCCAAAGGGTTCAGTGCTCAGGTCTGGAGATGTTACCGCCAGAATCTCTGGCACTATCGAGCTCTTCTTTTTGGAACGCTTTGACGGGCGGTTTGGAGTGGAGCTGGGCAGTTCGACTTCTTCCTCCGCTGAAGTGTACTTGCGCTTCTTACTCGGCTTGGTTACTGGAGCCGGGCTGGCGAAGTCATTTTGCTCTGGAGCATTAAACCTAAAGGCCCTGGATTAAATGAGATATTAGTGACTTAAGGTGTTTCAGAGAATCAGTTAACATGTGCATGCATACTTGAGTCCCTGGGCTCCTTTCAGTACTTGTATTGCTTCCCGGGGCGGCAGAAAGCATCCATCTGTTGTCAGCAAGTTAATGTCCTTCTGAAAAATGAACACTAGCTCAGAGGATTTTTAAAAACATTTTGACGTACAAAAAATTACCAATTTAAAAAGATTTTGTATGTGGTCCTGCACATCCTTGATGTTTTGCCAGTTCGCATCAATAAAAACTAAAGATTGTCGGCGCTCATCCTTAAAAAAGTTTGACAAATCCAGCTTCATGGAGAAGTTGTCCATATTTCTAAAGGACAATGAAAACCACCACGAAACACAGATTAAATAAATTATATTAAATGCCTTGCTGCTAGTCGGTAAAAATTCCCTAACGCTTGCAAAAAATGAGCTAAAGCGTTCTAGAGACCGCCAACAGCAGTTGATAAAAATCGATTGAAATTAACAATAATAATAATAACAACAATTTGATGTTTAATAAGTCATTTCATTAGAAATTTTTCCAATAACTTAAATTTAACTATTTACTTTGAATTTAATATTGTAATATATATCGATAATGGGCTGGCGAATTTGTTACGATACTACCGATAACGATAACGATTGCACACTTCTTGTGTACTCCAACGAAAACAAATAATTCTTATCACCATTTCGATGGCATTAATCACGGCTCCAAATTAGATCAATGATGTGATACCACCACGAGGACGCCGTTCCGTTCCGTTCCGATCCCACTCCACAATGAGCAACGGCGACCCGAGCCAAACCCACAGCAGCCAACGCAACCAGGAGCGCGGTGGCGGAGGCGGAGGAGACTCCACAAAGGACAGGGGCAAGGAGAGGGACAAGGAGAAGAAGGGCTGGTTCCACTCGCTGACCAGGCGCAAAAAGTCCGACTCGGCGCTGTCCGTTTCCGCCAGCACTGGGGCTGGAGGCCACCAAAACAACAACAACGAGGTGTGTGTCCTTGAGGCGGGGGACACGTCCATGGCCAGCTGCAGCAATGGGGCCACGGGCACTTTACGCAGGCGGCGGGAGAAGCGAAACGTGTTCGCGAGACTGCGCCGGAAGGTGGGCCAGGGCCTCAGCTCGCTGCGCAATTGGCACTCTATGGGCGATTGCGACGATGGCGGGACCACGGATGCCACCTATGAGTTCCTTACCCCGGCCATATGTATGGAGCCCACGCTGCCATTCACGCACGACTACTTGCGCTTCATCCGGAAGAAGTGGCTAGAGCGCGATGACGCCCACTCGCCCAACCAGGTCATGTACAAGGCCTGCTCGGAGATGCTCAAGTAAGCGCAGCCGCAACGCAGCTTTTGACTGATCAGCGATCGATGACTCACGCTCTTTGTTTGCTTTCAGCCAAGTGTGGTACTGGGGCGAGATCTCCAGGCGCGACTCGCAGCGGCAGCTTAGTGACAAGCCCACTGGCTCGTTCCTCGTCCGCGACTCGGAGACCAGTGGCTCCCAGTTCACTCTGAGCTTCCGGATTGTGAATGTGACCCTGCACTATAGGCTGGAGTACCGTGATGAGTTCTGGCACTTCGAGGAGCTCAAGTACGAGTCGATAGTGGAGATGATCGAGGACATATTGCACCGCTGCACCAACGATAACTTCGTCTGCTTCGTGAAGGTGCCCAACGAGATGCAGCCGCCGTTCCCAGTGATCCTGAAGTACCCGCTAAGCCGGTACGCCAACATGCCCAAGCTACAGGACCTCTGTCGTCGCGTCCTGCAGCGCCAGATGTCGCGCGAGCAACTGGCCAAGCTGCCAGTGCCGGCACAGATGCTGGAGTACTTGTCGGTGGAGCGGGAGCTGGTCTTCCAGAGCTAGGCAGAACTAGCGCCCGCTGGTCAAAGCTTTAACACGGAAGTAAGAAGTAAACGCAAACGCAAGCACGTACACCAAAGATGTCCGGGCGAACCCCAGCCTGCAGTTACTCGTAATGATATATATATATTTGTTGGACGGTTTGGCAATATGTTTTCGATGTTCGATGCATTTCTACGCCCCAAGTAACTAAACGCACTGTCTCTCACCACAAACACGCCTACGGACTACGATTCCCAGTGTGCAGGTTTTTACTGTATGGTATTGCTAAGTACCCACTAGTACTAGTATTTTGTCTAGGATATTTATACATATATAACTATAACTATGTTATTGGCCAAAATTAGTCTATTGGTTTGTTTTCCATTGGTCTTGGTCAAGTCTATGCTCTAAATCCTTTTTGTAAAAATCGAACTATTGCATAATACGTGTATGTACTAACGCTAGACGTAAGCCTATGAAGTATTGTTCGGTCTGCATTTTTGTATTCCCAACTTGGGACATCACTAACCCTTTGCCAATCTAGATTGCATGGAACTTAGGCAGCTTTATGGCAACCGAAGAATCCGTTCTCAATGCCAATTACTCTTGTTGCAATGTATGTGTGTATTTTATTTAAATCTATCTACGAATATTTTACAATAAAATATCAATTCAAACTCATTGGACGTTAAAAGTCGTCAATGGAAATCGCGAATAAAAGTCAAAGCAAGTCCAAGTTTTCTTATTTAATTTTGGGAGCTGTACACTTGTATAAAATAATAACTTCTTAAGTTCTTATGTACTTCAGTCTGTTATCAATCATCTGTTGCCACCTCGTTTTCCCTAGACTCTTCTGCATCGTGGTCGTATATGCGATAGGCCTTAAAGTGTCCCACCTTCTGGCCGTCCACGTAGTAGAAACTGAGGAAGCATGTGCGGCACAGGTAGGAGGGATCGTGCAGCTGCCGTGACGACTTCTCGACAATAAAGTGAAAGCTGTTGACGCCGCACATATAGCATGTCCTACGATTGAAGGCGCTATAGCTGCGCTGGTAGGGATACAGAATTCGGTCCGGACGCTTACTGTGCGGCGTTAGCACCTCGATTTGCGAAATGACAAACAGGTGCTCGCAATTGCCGTGGTGCAGGTAGTGCAGTGGCGAGCCCGGCGACACAGTAAGGTCTATAAAGCGTGTGTCCTCCATACTTCGTACCTTGAACGATTCGCCCTGCATCCCGTGCGCAGTTCTTGCCCACTGTATCACAGTCGCCGAGTAGTCGCAATTGTTCGGGTTACGCGTGTCATTGTAGAAGGTGTCGTTTATGAAGAAATAACCGGGATTTGTGTCGATGGTGGGCAAGGGTGCGTCTGGGTCGTCGCTGATGTCTATGAAGCGCTTGCCCGCACATATACAATGGATCTTATCGCGGAGATCGGTCAAGTAGTTGCTTCCAAGGCAGAAGTACTCCTCGGCGAACACAGGCACTTCCACCTTGTAGCCCCGATGAGCGGCACGGAGTGGCCGGTACACGCGGACACTTAGCTCCAGCTCGTAGGCATTCATAACGACATCGCTGGCGTCCGACGCTTGCGGGTTAATTTTATAGGTGTACGGGGTACGGGTAAATGCCGTTTTTCGGGACCTGGCTTTGTGCTGGCTCAGTGCGGAAAAAGTGGTGGGCACATGTTGGCCCTCCTGAGGCTGAGTTACGACGGAGCGATAGATGTCCGCACCGGGTTGAAAGTTTATAATTGAGCTGTCTTCTGGAGAGTCGATCATGTCCAGGGAGCAGCTCTCGCCGACATCCGCGAGCATAGGATCGGCTTGCAGAAAAAAGGGCACTGCACCGCCGCTGCCGGATAGCTTTCTTTCGTATTCGGCAAGGAAATTGCCTAGGTGCAATGCCGGGCCCGACGGCACATAGCAGCCCTCCATAACGCTGTGGGAAGGGATCTTTCTGAGAATGGAGTTTGTGTTTAATATACATACTCTCTCTTACCTAACTTAAATATCTTCCCCGAACTTGTTAATCGCTTCCTTGTAGGTTACATTCAACTTAAGAGACTGCTCTGTCCCCGCCTGTTCGCCCTCTTCAGCCTTGGCCGACTTCTCGGCCAACAGCTGCTGCAAGTTGTCAATGTAGGTCCGCTCGAAGGATATCACCTTGGTGGACTTATCCACGTACTTGTACCGCTGACGACACACGGACTCGTATAAAGGATCGCCGGCTGGCTTATCTTCCCGCTTGTCCTTCTCGAAGAACAAATTAGTGCCCACGGAGTGTTCGTAGCGACCCCGGTAGATGTGTCCATTCACCTCAGCCATGGGAGTGTCGCTCTCGATCCCTATGACCTTGATGGCCGCATCCTCGTGCTTGAGCTCGTTGGGTTCGATGGAGTTCTTGAAATCCGCAAAGACCAGGTACTCTACGTCCTCGTATTCCGAATCGGAGGAATCGTTCATTTGAATTTAAATTGTTTGCTTAGCTTTTGTAGCGAGGCTCTCCTTTAGCAATGTTTTTGTTGATATCGATGTTATGCGATGCATCGATGTTTGACGAAACATTGGTTACTGCCTTATTGAGTGGTGTTGGATTTACTTGTGAAAATTACAAAAACTATAATAAATAAACAATAAAAAACAAAGGCTGGTTTTAAAGCATTAATGCTATATTTTTTAAAGTTTTTATTCTCAAACAAAATAAGAAGATTTTTTTATAAATAAAAATATCGCAGTTTCGATATTTAGGAAAACAAGACATCGTGATATAAATATATAAAATTTATAAAATATCGATATAATGATATTTTGATATATTATCAACAACCCTAAAATATAGAATTTTTAGAAAAATATCGATAAACTGATATAACAACCCTAGCGAAAAATAATCTGTTTTCGGTGGTAAAATTTACGTGGTTCGTCTATTTTGTAAATATTAGGTCATAATACACACTTGAATTGAGTGCTAGAGAGATCCAAATTTGTTTTCAACGCTAGAAGGCTGCGATTTTGGTGCCTTTTGAGTGGAAAACATCTGTTTAAAGTACACAATAATTTCACTGTGCAGCGGCCATTTTGGGCAAAGTAAAACGTCAGCAGCAGAAGCATCTGCTCGTGTATTGTAAATATCTTAAACGTAAGTAAAATCTCGTGTACAATGGAAAACCACGTTCATGAGAGGTTAATCAACTTTTCCACGTCTTTTTTTTTGCTCATTTTGATTGTGCCAAGAATTTCACCGCATTTGCATTCGCTCTCGTACCGCTCGCTCTTTTTCTCAGTTGTCCAGCCTTTAACTCTCTTTGTTCTCATTTTCCGCCCCCTCGCTCTTTGGCAGAGAGCTGCGTCAACGTCGCCGGGAGCTTTGCGCCATTCAAAACCAAGCTTTGCCACTAAACGTAAACAAAACAATGGCTGACGAAGATATCACACTGAACGAAGATCAGCTTCTGGAGTCGCTGGAGGAGACAAACGGGGATCAGGAGGCCGAACTAACCGCAGAGACCGAGGTGAGTAAAGGGCAAGAGAGTGCGAGCCAAAAAACCAGTTTTGGTGCTTCCGCCCTGTGAAAGCACGCGCAACCGAATTCCCTGGAAAAGCTCATGCGGCAAAGCTCACGCGAGAGATACCGAGATACAACAAAGCAAGAGTCGCCATTTTCAAAGCGTCGCTTCGCCTTGTCTGTCTTAGATTCTTGGATCCAGAGCTGGGCGTTCCTTTGGCCAGTACTTAATCTATCCGATTGTATTAATCCGTTCCAAGGACGACGGCAACATGCAAATCGACCCCGAACTGGAGGCCATCAAGGCTCGCGTCAAGGAGATGGAGGAGGAGGCCGAGAAGATCAAGCAGATGCAGTCGGAGGTGGACAAACAGATGGCCGGTGGTTCCACCACTGGCCTGGCCACCGTGCCGCTGTCGCTTGAGGAGAAGCAGGAGATTGACACACGGTCCGTCTACGTGGGTAATGTGGACTATGGCGCCTCCGCCGAGGAGCTGGAGGCTCATTTCCACGGCTGTGGCACCATTAACCGCGTCACCATCCTCTGCAACAAGGCTGACGGCCATCCCAAGGGCTTTGCATACATCGAGTTCGGATCGAAGGAGTTCGTCGAGACTGCCTTGGCCATGAACGAGACCCTCTTCCGGGGTCGCCAAATCAAGGTGAGAAGGCTTTATTGCCTTGTTTTGAAAGAATGTGTCATAAATAAGGTTTTTTCTCCCCTTGTAGGTAATGTCGAAGCGCACAAATCGTCCTGGCCTTTCCACCACAAATCGCTTCGCCCGCGGCAGCTTCCGGGGCCGAGGAGCCCGCGTCTCCCGGGGGTCGTGCTGTCACTCCACCTTCAGAGGTGCCCGACGCGCAATGTAAGTGGCTAACGCCCGCCTGATGCCGCTTGGACCAAACTAATCCCGGTCTGTCTTTCGTTTCAGCAGGGGTTACCGCGGTCGCGCCAATTACTATGCTCCCTACTGATTATTGTTTTATTAAAACCTTAGTAAGGTAAGTGTTTGCTTTATTTCTTCTAACTCATTGACGAACGTTAACAAACGAGACTGCCTTTGGGGCTAACTTGGGGGAGTGGGACTCGTCTTACTTGTTGGGAAATTATATATCTTTAAGATACTGAATTTCTTGAGATGGTTTTTATAGCTTTGGGTCAGCATTTTACGTAAAACATTGGGTTACTAAATTATTTATATTTATAAATGTAACGAATTTGCAGCAGTTTCCTGACCTAACGAAACTCTACGTTTCTTTTTCGGATCAAATTCCCTTCAATTAAATGTTCCCAGTTCACATAAACCTTACGTTTTTTTTAGTTATATTTTATAGAGATTTAAGCTCTCTCACAATTGAAATAAAATTGGTAAATGGAGACTTGAATTTTAATAAAAATCCTCTATACTATAACAATATATTAATATTAACTGACTAAAGCTAGTTGAGAGAAAAGAGTAGCTAAATGAGAACAGATTGTTGCTATTTAAGAGATATGCTTTGAACAGAACAATCACAATTATAGATTTTTATATCTTAGATCTGAGACTGATTGATTTTAAATATACCAAATGTAATTGACTTGCTTTGGGGGACGACCAATAGAGCCTTTATTTGATTTAACCGACACTGTTCTTTAATCCAATAAATATTTGATTTCAGATTTTTTTACAATATTATTTCAAAAAACATTATTTCATTGCCAAACTTCTTTGCTAAATAAATAAAAGAAAAAACAGAAAATAAGAACAAAAGAAAAAAACGAAAACATAAGTCACAAGAGAAAGCGCCAGAAAAAAATATTTCGTTTCAATACAAAAAAAAAAAAATCAATGCATCTGCAGCAAGTAAACAGGCGAAAAAGATCAAGAAACTTGGAAAAAAATAATACTAAAAAATCATCATGGAAAACGTATATATCTTGACTTGGCTATAATGTTTTTTGAAGCACCCAATACACCAAACACCCCTCTTTTCACACATTTTATTTTTCAAGTATAAAATAAAAAGAAAAATATACATAAAAAAAGAAACGAAAAAGAAAAGAAGAACCAAATCCATAATAAAAGAAGTTAAAAGAATGGCAACTTGCGTAAAAGAAGGATGAAAATTATAATAAAAAAATATATATATACAAAAGAAGACAGAAAGAACGCTGGGAAAAGAAGAAATTCAACAAAATATATATAAAAAAAAGAAAAGATAATAAAAGAAAAGAAAGAGCAGAATTTATATATTAAAAAAAATATATAGAGTAAACAAAAGAGAAGTTGCATTTTACTGAAATGAAAAGATGACAAATATATCCGAATTAAACAAGCGTTCAATGCCTTTCCTTTGGGCGGGACAAGGTTTTCTTGGGAATAATAATGATGCTGGATAACCGCCTGGTATCCTGTTCTCCCATCCAGCAACTCTAGGAGCTACGTAATCCCGGATTTAGGCCTAATAACTTATGCATGATGTGTGTGGCAGCAAAATAAATGGAGCAGTTCATTTTTCAAGCACTATTAAATGATTTTTATTTCAATTGTAGGAATGCAGAGCCAGAGAGGGCATTTCCAATCCGAAAATGCTGCCTTGTTCGATGGCACGTTCTCCTTTTGCGGTTCTAAAATTGAGTGGAAGTGCTGGGTGCTGCGTATGTGCTTAGTTGGTCTTCTGGACGGCGGCCTGGACCAGGGACAGGTTCTTGGCCAGGAAGCACTTGAAGCCGCGGTATACCCAGACATTAGCAGGGGACTTCTGCTCGTTCTTGTCGGCGCACTTCTCGATGTCGGCCTTCAGCGCGGCCTTGTCCTCCTTGCCCTGGCCCAGCTGCGACAGCAGATTCTCCACCTTGAAGCCCTTGGTGTCCTCGAACAGGTCGAACTTGACGAAGATGCACTTGATGTAGTTGCGGGTGATCTCATCATCAGGGTAGTCCAGGGTCTTGTACTTGGCGATCAACGCCTCGGTCACCTTGCTGCTGGCACCGCACTCCTTGCGGGCAGCCTGCAGATCCTCGGGAGTGCGCAGCTTGTACTCGGTGGCGGAGGCCTGCGAACGGGAATCGAATGGAGGTCAGCCCCAGCTCTCTCCACTCTGCCCCTCAAGACTACTCACCAGGCCCAGCAGGGCGCACAGCAGGATGGCAATGGCGTTCTTCATACTGAAATTGGTTTTTATGTTTCTTGCGAAGAAGATTATGGCACTGGATGGCTACTGGAGTGTTCGCTCTGTGGTCAACCGGAGGAAACTGTTGGCTGTGGACTGGCCGGCTCCCGCTTTTATACCTTTCGAGCAGCGCTCCAAGTGAGTGTGTCGCACTCAATTGTGGGGCGACTCTGAGTGGCGCTCAATTGAGTTGCACTCACCACCGCACGCTGGCTGTAATTTAAAGCTCATTATGGAAATTTTTAATCAAGCCGAGGCTCTTAACCAAACACGTATTAGAATAGGTTAAACATGAGGATTTTCAGGTCCCTTTTGGCTGTTTTTTCGGTATTTTCTATAAGGATATACACTTTATAAACCAGTAAACTTTTAATAATTAAGTATGAATTGTTCAGAAATGTAAAGTAAACTATGTCTGGGATTAATGAAGCTCGATTGGTGTGCCTTTGTCTAGTGACTACTGTACTTGGTCGTGCGTTACAAACAAACAAAAACCATAAGCACTTGCCTCGAATCAGCTGATTCTGATTCCAAGCAGCGACATTATTAATATAAACAGCTACTAAATCTGCTTAAATTTCAATTGTGTGTCTGGAGGGGCTGTGCGATCAAAGTGTATAAACATAATAATGCTGATTCGCATGGGGTGGGGTCTTTGGCGGAGGATAGAGAAGCACTATGCCTATAAATTTTCCTACGATCTGCTTAGATACAGATACACTTTGGCGAATTGTGAGGTATTGAAAAGGTCTCTTATTTCCAATTGTTTAATTAAATATAATTGGAAGAATAGAAAAGGTTCTTAGGAAAAATGAACCTTAGCTTTTATGGCTTTATCGACTTGTCTGGTGATCTTGAATATAATTAGAGATCTGTTTTATGCTGTAAGAGATAACTTTTTCCGCCTGTAACATACATTAACCGTTGACCCTATGGAAACCGGGTACCAAAAAAAGGAATATAAATCATATTTTGAAACTATATTTGTTTTCTTTTATTCTCAAAGCATAAATCTTTAGTACAAAGTAATAAATCCGCAAGATATAAGCCCTAAATGTCATAAAAATAATAAAGAAATCAGAACTTTAATCCAATCCGATTCAGACAAAATAATATTTAAATCCAAATCACCTCCCTTTTTTTTGGGAGAGTTGATCTATCTCCCTGGACAAAAAGCAATTGTGGATGTGCCGAGTTTGCTTGACCGATCGACGGACCCACCATTTGTGGCCACTTAAGCTGCCCACTTCGTTGGTCGTCGTCGCCGTGGGCCTTTGTATGCCAATGTGTATGCTTCTGTGTGGATGGGATGGCCCGGGCCGGGTCCCAGTCTGCTCTGCATTAAATGAGCATTAATTGAATTGGCAAAATTACCGTTGACAAATGAAATTTGCCCCCGCCAACGCACAGTCCCCGGGGATGTCATAGAAGATGGGGAGCCCCCGCCGTCCACATTTGAAAATTTTCCACTGCAGCATGAGTGGCTTCTCCACCGCCTCCTCTTTCATGGGAATTGAGTGGCACCAGATATACACTCAGATATCAGATAGCCCCAGGTGACTTTCCATCGCAAGTAAACATAAACAAAGACAAAAGACGCTTTACTCAGAATTTCAAAGCATTTATTTGTATTGAAACACTATCAGTTAAGTATACATACATAGGTCTGGTCTAGAGCACAGTTTTCAGAAAGAGAAACTCCAAATAAAACCTCATCACAATTACCTTAATATAAATTAAATCACACGGGAAAATAATAATGAAATCGAAAATCACAACTGCCAGCCGATACTGCAGCTTCTTGGAACTTGCAGGCGTCTCAAAGGAACTTACTACGGGTATTATAAAAAAACTCAATTTCGGATTACACAACCCAAATTTACTTAGAAACTAGGATTTGTAATAAAATATAAAATGAAAATGATGAAAACAAAGGACGAATGGTGGCCGCCAGCTATGCTAATGCAGGGTCATAGGGGCATACATATTTCATTTTTGGTAAGCACATCTAGAGAAGAAGTGGGAGGGTGGTTCAAAGCTAGGGAAAAGCGCTATCTGCTTCATATAGAGAGTGTTATAGTATATAGTTCGCGGTCACTTCACTTCTCGGGAATGGGTCGCAGGGTGGCCATCTCAATGGCCTTGATTGGCGTCACCTGGGCCACCTCCAGTTCGGGTATTTCCAGCTCCGGTATGGGATCGCGCCAATAGTTGAAGTTGGAGAACTCCGCAGAGGCCTCGTCGTGCTTCACCGGCGGGAACAGTTGGTCGACAATGT
>VNJV01016353.1:0-20635 GCA_008042635.1 Drosophila nikananu
TTTTTATGCGCGCTTTTCACTGGCAGAGTTCTTTTATTTGAAGCTTGAAATGGTATCATGAAAGGGAGAAAAAATGCAGAGCAGACGATGTCCTTTCCATCATCGCCTCTTCTGCTCAACGGTAATTAACTAAAATCGCGCTTTTATTTGCCAGACAACGAAGAGCGAGGAACAATGGGAAAATCCGTTCATTTGCGAAAATTGTTTAGCTCCGGAAGAATAACAGCGAGACGGGGGAATGAGCAGCGAAATCGTAAATGGAAAACTAAAAATCCACTGCTGGGAAATGCAACTGTAAACGGCTACTAATACAACTGATTTTCCACATCGAAGGCACTGGGAAAAATAATGTAAAAGTCTGTCAAGGTGCTTCCTTTGGATGTAGAAAATTGCAAACATTTTGGTTATAAATAACAATTTATTTTTATGGGTGGTACAATATAGAAAAGACTAGATAAAAAAGTTATTAATAATTTATTTCTTTAATGATAAGACAATGTCAGTTATTTTAATCGGGAATACTGTCGATGTTACTAGGTTTTCTAGAATTCACTGATGATATGATCTAATAAATATGACAATATTTTGTTACCGAATTTGATGACTTAGTTTATTGCATATTTCAACCTTTAAACACCTTTTTTTATACAGACTTTAAAACTTTATTATCTCTTTGTGGAATATATCACTTTTTAAATCAAAACATGATTTATTGCAAATGTTTAGTTTTATTTTTGCTAACCAATTTGGTTCGCCACAGTGTGTTTTCTCTACGTTTTCACCAACTTTCGCGAAACTCGCAATTCTATACCCAAACATGCACAGAAGCGCTTGTTGGTTTTTAATTTTATAGCCAAACAATATGCTTACAGATTTCGTTTGCAGTTTTTATTAAAAATCGATTGCTACACACACTGGGGAACTGAAATAGAAAAAATACATGCACTTGAAGCTGAAGCTGAAGCTTTCCCCGCTGTACAGCGGGCTTAGCAATAATACTCGTTTGGCTTGTGGCTTTGCAACTCACATATGTATATCCGATATGTGCTCTATATTTGGGTGGAATCGGATGCTGTGCCCAGCGATGAACTCGCTTGGGTGTGTATATTGACATGGTCGTGCTCTCAAATTAATCATGGAGTCTCCAGCGAATGCCATAGACGTGCACCGTGAATATGAATATTCCTAGACGTACTCGTAGGTATTTCTGTGTGGATTCGGAACTGTAATTAAAATTGTAGAAAGCTGGCATTGCCAAAGGTATTTGTTACACGAACCACAAACACTCGTACAGACTCACAGTCCCAATGAACTCTCTACATTCAATCGAATTTAGCTAAATTTTAATGGTGAGTTGCCATCAATCGCTTATTATGTCTAGTGCCAGGGGAATGAATTACCAAGTCAGGCTATTGAATATACATCGCCTGACTGCATTTATTAATTGCTCAATAGCTTAGCTTTTTGGCCAGATGTTCAGGTCGAGCGTTGTTCATTTAATGCAACTAAATTTATTTGCTGAAATGTTAAGAAATGTCTCATAAGTCAAGGAATTTAATATCTTTGGGAAATGTATAGATTTCGAGGAACAATATATATAAATTGACTTTAACTCAAGATGTATAATATTAAGGCTTTTAATTAAAATGCCTTCATCTACGAGTTATGCTTCAAAGGTTGCCAGGCTTTTGTATCCAATATAACCATATTTTAAAGTCACTCCTGCAGTAGGTATATATCGGAGTTGTATCGACCGGATTTATACACTTTGTTGTTGCTCCAGCATATCGCCACTTCACTGTGCACGCATATCCCGACCATTATCCAGTTGCTTGCTCCCTCGCGCCCTCCAAGGATCTATATGTCTGTATATATATATATATACTCGGTTGTGCGGATGTACACCCATATACACCCGCTGCAGATTACCAAAGTCGCAGCTAACATATTTTTCAAAAAAAAGAAGAGAAATGTGGAAAAGAAAAGCGGATAGGAAATGCTGGTGGAAAAAGAGCTGAAAAAAAATGGGAAACTGTTGCAAGTGTGCTAAAGTTTCATGCTTCATTGGATGCCGACGCCAGGGCCCGTTACCCATTTTCCATTTCCCATTTTCCCGGGGTCCTTGGAGCCCGTTTTCTTGGCGGCCTCGCGCCAAGGCACCCGCTCTCCAAGAACAATCAAATTTGCAGCGAGCTTCTCCGGGTGTAATATTCCGGCCAGCCAGCCAGCCAGACAGACAGACAGACATGTGGTCCCATCCTCCACAAACCATCTCCTCCAGAACCCCAATCCCGATCCAGCTGCACCACATGCAATAATGTGATGCGGCGGGGGTGGCACTTTCATAATCGAAGCACTCGAAACGCCGAAAAATCCTCCTGGGGCTGGTGGGGGCGGCGGCCCCATTAAAGCCCTAACAGAGCATTCGAAATTTAAAAGGACAGCTCCCTCCCCCCAAACCTGCGACTTTCATTGTCTGCAGCCACTTGAGCACACATATGCTTAACGCTCTTCGGTGGTGGGACTCTTGGCATACACATATATGGTATATTGTCGGGCGGATATATCCCTTTATAGTTGGGGAAACGAAACCCTAAACGGTCGCCACCCGCCCGCGCCTCTTTCACTTTTTTATTTGCATATTTTAATGCAAATTGTGCAGAATTAATTTAGTGCTGTTTAGTCTCGAACCTCGAACCCCGAACTCGAATCCAACTCCGGCCCAGAACTGATCCATATCCTCCTCCCCCCACATTTTTCCCTCTGTGTCTGTTCGGTTCGTGTCGCGTGGGTGGCTTTCGTTTCATATGTAAATATTCAAGTTTCAAGTTATTTTCCCTTCAAGTTCGTCGTCGTTGCCGTTGTCGTTGTCGTCGTCGCCGTCTCCATTGTCGTTTTACTTTATTGTTTATGCCCGAATTGTGTTCGAGGGGCACTGGAGTGTGGCCTAGTTTTGGGCCAAGGGGCAATGAATGTGCGAAAAATATTTTATGAGCTATATTATGTAAACTGAATTTAGTTTTCCGTTCCCAGGGACGTAGCATCATCTCGGTTTTTCGTTTGACATTATTTGCTCTTTCTCTTCTCTTATTTGGGTCTCATTGTGCAAGTTTGTTGGCCAAACATTTTTTGGGGCCATTCGAGTGGCAAGGAATTCGGTCTGTTTGCCTGTGTGTGAATAAACTAATCCGGACACGATTTGGGTTTAAGAAATGTTCAAATTCCATTGAAAGTCTCATTAGCCTCGCTGGCTATCGCTGGGGGTCGCTCTCGTTTGAATATTCATGCGTGAAAAGGCGACAACCAAGAGAATTATTACATGGAATTGCATAAAAAATGTTGCTCACGTACAAGGGAAATGAAATGAAATGAATTTCTGAGCCGTCCTTCACTTTGTCCGCTAGTTATCTGGCTCCGCTTCGCTCTTCCGCTCTTCCGCTCCATTTTTTCCTCGCTGCAGCTGGGCCTTGGAGCGCCGAGGGCTCACGGAAATTTATGCTGATCATTCATAATGTCAAAGACGCGACGCCAAAGGATGCTCGGCCCTGCGCTGCGGTTCCAGGACCTCGGACTAGGCTCGACACCAGCGAGAATGAATGGCCCAGGTCAGGGCAGGAGCAGGACCACTGATAGCCTGGCCCAGAAACACCCAGCTACTCGTATTCGCCCCAAATTTGGTTAACCCTTTAGCAGCCAACGTTGCGTATGAGAGATATTTTTTATTTGAGTGCCAACGTGGCGTATGAGTAATGTTTATAATATTTTTATTTGAGGTTTGCTTTAAAAGGCAGTTTAACAAAACTACTGCTAAGGATTATTTTATATATTATTTAGCAAATTAAAGAGTGCATCAATACTTAAACTCAGTATAATTCCCAATAAAATCCGATTTTCCCTAAGAATATTCCTCAGTTAAAAGGGTTCAGCTTTTTCCGTCTAAAATCCACTTTCCCTAAAGCACTTTCGGTGCTCAGCTTTTCCCGGGCTTCTAATCATCGCCGTATTATCATCGCAATAGCGCCAAATGAGGCGCTGTGTGCAGGGAAATCGGGGGGAAAAGTGAGTTTCCATTTATGGCTAAACAAACGCTGTGTCTCCCTTCGCGCTCAGCCCAAAATTATTTGTATGTAAAGCAAGAAGAGAGTCTGGGGAAATCAGCAAAGCACGTCAACGAAGAGCAACAGAAACACGCAAAAAAAAAACTGCGCACAATAAGAAGGGAAAATCAATTTCCGCTTTCGAAATAATTCCAAAGCCATACAAAGGCGGCATCCAAAGCCGGGGCTGAGCTCCGGCTAAAGCCAAAAAGGAGCAGAGATGTACCGAGAAAAAGTCGCCATTATCCTGCGAGGCAGTGAGATAAGATATTTGCACAAGAATGGCATTCAGTTGATAAAATCCGATTTGAAAATGAGCGAATGTTGGCAATGAGCATGGATCGAAGGACTCGCCCTCGAAACAGAGAGGACTCGCTGCCTGCTGGCTGCTGGCTGCTGGCTTGGTTGGGATAACAATTTTATAAATAAATATTTGTGCGGGCGACAGTCCTCCTCCTTCACCTCGCTCGCTCGCCGGCTGCCTCTTTGCGTTTCGCTTTTGAACTCAACTATCGGGCGATAAATCATTTGAAGTTCCCTTGGCTTGGAACAATTGGCCCGGTGACAATCTCAGTCCGGACGGAGGCCTCCTTCCGCCCGTTCCTTTCCTTTTTTCTTTACGCACTTTTGGGCCCCGTAAATCTGTGCCGAAGAGGCACGGCGCACTGGCAAGGCACCGCTCAAGGAGAGAAACGGAAGCGTGTCTCCGACTGATAGCCCCAATGACTTCCGTTCCTGGCGTTTAATGCTTTTTAATGAGTTGCTGCAGCAATCTGGTCGAGGACCTCGACATGGACGAGGATGTGGACCTGAAACCAGGCCTGAATGTGAAGCCCAATGTGGATGTGTGTGTTATGGAACATCGACATGGGCAGCTTAATCGATTTCATTGTCGGCTAGCCGAGGTTTCAGGTCAGGAAATTGCTTAAGTTCCCCGAAACTCTTAAACTTTAATTTGCGCACAGAATTTATAGCCTACCTTTTGGGGCATTTTATGGCCTTAGAATGAGCGTTGTGTTGTAGGAAATATGACATAAAAAAGGGACATGGGATAAACCTGATTATCAATTTGATAGAATTATAAGACAAGGAGTAAAGCTATAAATTAGCTAGATTTGTTTTGGTAAGAAATAAATAAAATAATGATTATTCATCCAAGAAAATCTTCAAAATCATTTAAAGCTTGTTCATACTTTTGCCTAAACTCTGTCCAAGTAAATTCACCATATCGAACTTCTTCCTGTGAAACCGTTTTCAGGAACAGGATTCCCCCCTGCTGCCTGCTGCCAGCAGATTGATGGTCTCTTGTCCTTGCCCTCTGGTGCCCGATTTGAGTATTGTGTCCAAATCGTTTTCGGACGACAGTTTAGAATTCGATTGGCCGAGAATGGACACACGGCCTGATTACTTATGCCGGTCAGGTAAATCTTGTAAAAATTGTCTCCTCTCCCTTGGCAGGACACTGCCTTTTCACTTTGGGCTTGGGTTTGTCCGACTTGATTTGTTGGTTGTGTCTTAAAGTGGGACTTTAATTTGTTTTGGCCACCGGTAGAGCGCGAGGAGCGGAGCCATATGTCTTGGTTGCCATGGAACCAAGATGAATGCCCCGGGCCGCGGGTGTTTGGCTTCCTTTCCGGGGACCTCTCCACGCTGTACCCGCCCCTTGACAAATGAGTGGCCCAAAGGTTGTTGTCAGGGTCGCGATTGCCACTGGCCTACGTTGTTTTTTATTATTTGTTTATGCGCTGCCCGTCCGACTCTCCATCTCTCTATCTCTCCAGCTGTCCGGCGTTCTGGTCTATTGAAAAATCTCTCTTTTGGCCAAGGCGAAAACAAGAGATGAGAGGCAGCGGCAAAAGTAATGCAGGAAGATAAACAAGTAGCCGCAAATGGCCAAGTCAAGACCCGAGTCCATGTTCTCGGCCAAGGACCTAACAAATTGTGGGCAATATTTTCATTTCATCAAGAGTGTCCTTGGGCGCCTGGGGGCGCGTTGGCAACTTTATTGCATTATTGAAAAACTTGTCAAAATATTTTGAATGTGTAGGAGAAGACTCTTGGCTCTTATTAAATTTCCCCAGTACCGCCCGCGCGCATAATTGTATGAAAATATTGTATTTCCTGGCCCTCTCGTCTTTTATTACAGTCTCATATTTACTTTGTGTTTATTTTGAGAACTTACCTCGGACGTCGAGACTTGGAAATATGCATTTTTAAGCTAGTGGCTTTGTCTGGCTCCGGTAGCTGGAATTGCTCATGGCTTAATTACCGCAAATGGCAATATTAAAATTTGATGCATTTCATATTTTATGCAAGTAAGGAATTTTATTGGCAACATTCATGTTTTTTCAGTATATTTATATTCTGCAATCAAGTGGAATTCTTTGTGGTTTAATTAAATTGCTGTTGATCCTTCCCAGAACAGTTGGCCATGGTTTTTTTTCTGCAAGGAAAATGTGAAATATTTATACATATATTAAATATTATGTTCAGTTTTTTTTTTGAGTCTTGTGGTTTTAGAAATGCTTAATTGAAAATGAACAGATTTAATGAATTATTAGAGACTGGCTATGTAGAACTTTAGTGTTGGTTTAAAAAAGAATTAGTTCCCTAGGGAGTTTCAAATAAAGTGCATATTTATTAGAAGTATTACATGATAATAATTTATTATCTAATAAATGTTGGTTCATCTAACCTAAACCCTTTTAATTTCTTCATATTTAATTCTCTTTTAAACCCACAATCCATTCCCTTCAGCTTTTGCATTATATTTCATGACATAAAACACAACCCAAGTTTTCCCTGCAAACGTTGGTTTCAATTGCAGCCGCTTCCAGAAAAACTAATTGATGGAAAATACCTGACAGACGGACCCCTCAACCCTCCACCAAGCCACGTCCAAGTCCCCCGGCCAAGCCAAGCTCTCTGCGGTAAATCAATCTTTAGGAACCGGACTGCCGTTGGGGCAACATTTTATTTTCGGAAATAATGATGGTCATGCTGAGCGTAATGGGTACGTATTGATGGAATTTAATATTTCGAGAAAAGCTCACTTTGCTCGCCGGCTAAGCTGTGCAGCGCGGGGGCATCAAATTTCCAATTAAACAACAAATTCCAATTTATATTGCGCAAGTTACCCGCTTTTGTTTTGTTTGCCGTCGTTGCTTCTAATTCGCAGTAAATTATTTCGGGGTAATTATTTTGTGGCTGGCTATTAAATATCTCTGGCGTTGCGCTGTTGTTGTTGTTGTTGGTTTGTTGTTTGATGTCAGACAATTATTTTCGATTCATTAATATAAAATGCGTTTCTATTTTTCGTAGTTCGGTCTCCCAGAAACTTTATCTGGTTATTTTGTAGAACGATTGTTTGGCATTTTGTGTGTTTGCATCGCCTAATTGAAAATGTGCTGCCTAATTAGTGAAAGGCTTTCAGCCTCGTTTGTTTTCCCTGTCTGCCTGCCAGCCAGCCAGCCACCAGTATTGGAATCCATTGCTCCTGTCAATTTTGTCAGGATGTCAACCGCGGAAATTCCCGCTCCTGTCAGGCTTCTGCCCCGTTTCCGCGCGAGGGTCTATTATGTGAAAATGCGCATATGGCGGGCTGGGTGGCATATAAATGTCGTAGTCAATAATACAAAGGACATCGCAGAGCACATTTTAAAATCTATATGGGGATGGGGGGACTCAAGGAATGTTAACGACAGGAGAATACCCTCTTTGGGGCTGGTTTTCCGGCTTTTAACTGCCAGACAACAATTAGTTAACAAATTAATAGCTTAATTTAACTTAGACATTTATGATATTTAATAAGTTTAACACGCTTAGATAGATCCTTTAAGCCTAATCCTTATATATTATTTATATATTTGTTCATCCTTGTCTTAATATTTATTTACGTGGTCCCCGGATGAATTGAAGCCTCTGCCATTTCTGTATTTTTCTTTTGGGAAACCCACGAAATCCCAAGAGTTGAGCAAGTGTCACGCACATTTTCCGCCCTCCAACGCGATGGCAATTCTATGCGCATTTTTCTATTATTTATTATTTTTATTGAGCTCCAACTCGGAACGGAATACTGGAATAATGGAGCGGGCGCTTGGCGTGTTGACAGCTGCCATTGATTTCGTTTAGGGGCGAAAAGGGAAATTAGCCACGTTTTCATTCCATCCATTTGCATGCAGTGCTGCATTAAAATTATATTCATATACACTGGTGTGTGTTTCGGAAATGCAATAATATTTTTGCCTGATTTGGAATAATAACATTACCGCCTGTCGCATAAATTATGCATTGAGTGGCAAAAATAAGCATGATTGCGAAATACACACTTTTCTTTTTTTTTTTGGTTCTCACAAATCAACAGAGCGATTTATTAGATTTATTTTCTTCTTTGAATTGAGTATTTTCCTGTTTTGTGGCAGCCTTAAAGTTGCATTAAAGTCTAAATCCAATTTTCGATCGACCAGAAGTCAATTTCGTATCGATTAAAGTTTCGAAAAGGAAAAGCAATTAAACCGGCTGCGTTGGCTTGTGTGTGTGGGTGAGTGGGTGTGCGTGTGAAAATGTTCTTTAAATTGAAAATCATAATTATTCATGACGAGGCCAACCGAGCCGAGTAGGAAAATGGTTATAGTCAGTCGCTCACATATCGGTTGTTGTTTGGCGAGCTCTTAAATATAAAACATTTAACGTTCGCCTTTGTTGATGGCTCCGACTCATTCGCTTCATTTGTTGAATGCATAAAGCCCGACAGCCCCATTCAGCAGGACGGACCCCTGCACATCCTGCATCCTGGCAGCCCCGTTGAGGCCCATTGTGGGGTTTTTCCATCACATTCGCTCCTTTTGTTTTCCCCACTTTTTGTATTTTCGTTTATATTTTGTATTTTTTTTTACAAGTAATGAAGTTCTTCTCTCCGGAACGGATCGCTGCCGCTTTGTTGTTTGTTGTTTTTATTGGGTTTGATATTCTTTTTATCGATGCACGTTAAATTTTATTGCAATTGTTATGCGCTCACATCTTTGGGGCGTCGTGGGTTGTGCGTTGTGGTGGCGTTTTATATTTAATAAATTTAAATCACTTTATATGCGAGTTTTATGTGCGTTAATAATGCGAGCGAGCGGAATGCGTTTCAGCGTTTCCCCCTTTCTTTACGCACAAAGAGCAGAAATTTCAAAAGCAATTTATTCCGCACAGTCTACCCGATACAATATGGACATAAACTATCCAACATTTATGGCCGATGTGCAGGAAATTAATGATGAGTTTCGTGTGCGTTTTAAATAACTGAGGAAAATCAAAGCTCGAGCGCTCTTTGATGGATGAGCCAACCGGCTTCTGCGGTTGGATTTGTGATGTGAACTTTAAATGGTGTTTGGAAATGGGAAATTTAAGATAACTACACGTAACAATTGGATTGGATTAATCACAAATATTATATTCATTTAAATAAGCATTCAGACCCTTTATTAATTGGTTAAAATTTAGAGATTTGCTAATCACTTGGGTAATGCCATTTAATCTTAAATCGGAGAGCTATTAAATGTATATATATTCAGGTTATGGAACAACATTTCAGAGGGAAAAAACTATTTGAAATACCACATTAGGTGGCAATTAGTAATACGTTAATCTTGAAAAATGTTCAGAATAAATACAGTTAAGGAAATCATACCCTTGAAATGCAATATAAATATGTTATTTGTTACTAAATATATCACTAAACAAGATATCTCTTTCAAAGGTCCTTTAAAGTTGTAATGCTTACTATATTTGTGGGTTCCCTATAATAAACTCTAAATGCACAGCGATTTCCATGGTATCCCTGTTATATTTACAACTTATAGCAAACTGCTACGCACTCAAGAATGCAAGGGAATTTAAAAAGAGTGATGCAACCGAATAACTTTGTCTGTTTTGACCGCACCAGCCAACGGCTGTGCTCGGGCCCCAAACTTGAAATAAAGTTTGTACAGTTTTTGTTACTTTTTTGTTACTGCCGTCGACGTTTTTGGTGCACTTTTGGATGTCAACACATCGACACGAGGACGTAAGGACATTCGTCCAATTTACACACAAGTTGCGCAAGTGGCCGCTCCTCCGGCAGTGCCACACGAGGCAGGACTCCGGCGGCAGACAAGCAGCAAACTTGAACTTTTGCGGCCAGCCAGATGTGCTCCTGCAGCCCGAAATACGTACATTTACATCTTCCTACATTCATATATATATGTATGCAAGGATATTCCTATATGTACATCAAAGCACCCACGGCCACAACATTTTTGGCAACCGCGCGCATTCCTCGCACTCTAATTACATGTTGAACTGGGCGCCGGGCAAAGCGGGTAACTGGGGAGTGAGAACTGGAGACTGGAGACTGGAGACTGGGAAATTGCGGAAAACTCAAACTGAAAACTCGGCTTGAGCATGCGTTGTGGTTTTTCATTTGCATTCGCTCGGAAGAACTTCGCTCCGGAGTTTTAAGTGAATGAAATTTCTTGGCCTGGCCACTTCTTTCGGCTGGCGAGGATAATTAAATTGGGCACAAGTACCAGAACCAGTCTTTATATATATACTGGGTACATCCCCATGCACTTCTATATATTATTTATGATTTTCCCCACCTCCTCATTCTGTTCTCTGCCTTTTTGCTCTTGTCACTGGCGGAGCTGCGATAATTTCGCCAGGCTCATTTTCACACAGAAAACAATTATTAATATTTCTTAGGCCTTTCTATTAATTAGTAAGAATAAGAAATTAATATTATATTAATTTTTAAAAAGTATAACATGACTGTAATGTTATTTATGTCTAGGCAACTATTTATTGTTAAGAAACATGTAAAATTAATTTCTCTTTCATATTCGCAACAAATTTAAAGTTAAGATTGCCGCTGCTGCATTTCCAAATCTAATGCCCAGCTGCATTTCTTTCGGTGCAGAGTTTTCCGTTCTCGGTTCACGGTTTAGTGAGCAACAACAATTTTCTTGCCATGAATGCATTTTCCAGCCACACCGCCCCATCCGCTGGCCCACTTGTTTTGGGTTTTCTTCTGCTAAACTTTCGGGGGGAAAATCATTTATCAATGTCAGAGAATGCAGAACATTCTCTCTCCGCACGAGAGAACTTGTGTATGGCGGCAGATTGCGAAGGCCTAACGTTTGATAGGCGGGGTGGGGGTTTGCCTCGGATGGGTGGCTTTTCCGGGGGTGCATGCAGCATGGTGCATGCGGCCACTGAAAGTGCGTGAAACAAGTTGGAGAAACTTCTTCGACTTTGTTTCGCAAAATACTCAAGTGATTTTGAAAATTATGCACACGCATAAATGCATCGACCCATCGCCAGACATGGCCAAAACTTTTTATCAAAATTGCAGTCCACAAAAGCAGGCGAACAAGAGCATAAAACTTGATCTCACATTCTCATATTGGTAGCGAAAAAACTTTGGCTGTTCAAAGTCCTGGAGCATGTGGATTTTTATGAGTGAAGGTGGTGCCTCGCTAACATAAACTGAGAATTATTATTTCTTATTTAAAGCGCACTCTTTAAGTATTTTTAATTGTGACAGTAGCTTGTTTTACAATGAATATTATATAGACAAAAATTTGGCATTTTAACTGAGAACTAATATTTCCAATTAAATAGCTATTACCTCTCAACCAAGTTGGTCAAACAAATTGCTAAATGAATTTCCTTTAGCGGTTGGTTCTTCGAAAAATACTCTATACATTTTGTAGGAAGTTTTCTTGGACAATCGGATAATTGAATGGTATCAAATTCTTTCTGCAATTTGAACCATTTGCTGCCGAAAGAGACTGGCTTTGTCTTTGGCTTATGGCAGAAACTTTAGCACTTAGTTCCAGGTCTCCACTACAATCCCGATCCCCGGGATACCCAATTCCAGAGCCAGAGCCAGAGTTGGAGCGGTTGGGCAAGTGTTCTAATCCTCTGGCCGCCACTTGTTTGCTGGCGAAACAAGTTTGCACTCAAAACTCGTAAATAATGGATGGAAAAAAGCGCAACCGCACCATTCATAATGGAAAAAGTTGCCCGGCCACTTGAAACTATTGCACAAGCACCAAGCTGGCCGAGCCGGGTAAGGATTCAGGGTGGTCGCATCCGCCTCCTCCGAGGATGCATTGCATGCCGTCACGCCTTCGCTGGGGTAGCCGGAGACGGCCATGGATACGAGTTTGGGGGATGCAGCTGCTCCACCCATCGCCGGCGGCGTTATTGTCATGTGTACAGTAAGAATTACAAATAACAAACAACGAGGCAACAGTGCACAACAATCCGCAAAGACGGATAGCTTCGCTCCTAAGTTGCTGTCAGTGTTGCAATCTCTGCTGGTTTCATGTCGAAATTTCAAGGTTTTATAGAGCACAGAAATTACTTAAATGGGGAAGGATGTGAGAGTATTGAAAAATGTAGCAAGGTATTAACAAAAGATATTTCTACAAGAATTAAATTCTAATAAAGACTTACAAGTAAGAATACAAATTAGTTTCTTAGTACTTTATCAGAATCATATTGATAGACTCAAGTTCCTAATTTATCTCCATGCAATGATTCAAATAATCTAGTTTTGAATTCATTTCCAACTACCGAAACTCCAATACTTTTTGGCATCAATAGCAGCAGGCAGACACCACTGTCTGGGGTTATTGCATTTGCCGGTGGCTGCCTGTGGCCTTGGTGCGGTTGCCAGGACGTGGGAGCCACCGAAGGGCAGAAGGCTGACTGGGCTCCGTGGAAGCCAAGGTTATAGTCACATTTTTAATATGCTGTCTGTTCCGGTGCCTGGACGTTGTTTATGATGCGCATATCCAATGGAATTCCATCCATGCCTCCGTATATGTGCAATAAATTTAAAATTGCTTTCGACTTTAAATTGCACAGGATGTACCGTGTCGAGTGAAAGTCGCACAGCTTTAACATTAAATGTGTCTTGTGGGTTGCATAAAATATTGTCAACTTCCCTGGAGAAGAGGCAATAAATTCGGATATTTATGAACTTGACTGGATTTAATTTAATTATGTTTTTTATTAGAAGATTTGTATGGCAAGTTTCCGGGGAATATTGGAGAACTAAGAAAGGAGTCTAAAGGCGAGATAAAACTACTTCAAAATTCAATATTTATTATAAATTATTCATTTGTTTAATTATTCTAAATACACTTAAACTTATTATTTCTTTTTAATACTTTAATGCAATCCCTGGCCTTACCTTTTAACTAATAAATTATCATGTTAAAGTCTTGAAATTTGGCACAGCAACGAAATTCAAATTATATGCGAAGAAAAGAGGAAATCGAACAACAGATGTCCGATTTCCGCTTTTCCCCGGTTTTCCCGGCTTGTCGCCACAAAGCACACACACCGACACAGACACACACTCACACGCAACAGTAACTGGGCAATTATTGTAATATTTCGACTTTAGTTCGAGTCTTGTGCGGATTTAATTCGATTTAATTTATGTTGCAGTCTGCATGCACGCACACACGTATTTGCATAGGGGATTCAGTGCCGGCAGGGGGACTCGCCGCCCACTAAGCTCGTAAACTCGTGACTTGGGAGCCGGCGAAATCCGAGAACCGAACGACGACGAGGACGACGACGACGACGTCGTGGACGAGCGTTCGCCACGCGGCTCGAGTGCAGACTGAGTGTTGCTGCAGCGCCGGCAGCAGCGGCGGCAGAGGCGGTCCCAGCGGCAGCAGCGAGTGAGCCGAGCGGCCGCAGTTTCCGCCGCCAATGATAGCGGTACTCGCTGGAGCCGGAAAGCGGCTGAGCGGCACTCGGGAATCCCCGTTTGCCACTCGTGACTCCGGCAGCGACTGCGCAGGCGCTTGCTCTTTCCCTGTTACGGCTCCAGAATGGTGAGTTTTCAAGTCCCAAGCTCGAGTTCTGTTAAGAGAAGCAACAGTTTGGTTTAATTTTGAAATATTTATTATTTTATGTCGATTATATTTGACATATTTTTATATTAATTTTTAATTTTTCATGTATTTTTTATTGCTTAATTAGTCAAGTTTAACAGACGAGCTTTGATTTTTTAATAACACCAAAGGAAGCTGTTGTGTTGGCTTGTTTTGCTCGTAACATTTTTTATCCGCTGTTAACTCGAAAGTACATATGTAACACTGACTGCTAACCGCCGCCCCTCTTGCCATAAATCTGTTAAAATTCTTTAAGTTTACATAAAAAAGAGCGCTTTGTAAAGTTAATATAAATAGGTAAGTGGGTTTAAGGAACTCATTGTACATCAAGTAATTAATTATTACTTCTGAAATACAGAACATTTATGCACTTATATAAAATACAATTCCATTTTTCCTGCCTATTTGTAGAAAAAATTACTCTTTAAATGAGACCATTTATAGGGCCAGAATTTATTTCAATAAGCTGCCACCTAAAATGCAATTGGACACAAGCTCACCACAGATGTAATTAAGAATCCGATTTTCCAATTAATGTTATTTAAGATATAGAAGTAGTCAGTTGGCGAAATAAATAAATAAATAAAATACAATAACAAAATATTAGTAAACTAATTTTTATTATATTTAATTATTTCATTAATATTTATTTGTATTTATTTTTTGAATATTCCAGTCATTCTTCATAAACATACAATCAATTCAATATGGTGAATAGGAACATACTTAATTAATATAAATTTGAAAATATATTGCTTAACTTTTATTGCATCTCACTCTTTGCACATTTAAATACTTCAACGATTCTCCCGGAAAACAAAAATAACCCAGCTCTAATGTCAAAATTGTGGTATAGAATTTTAGAAACAATAAAAGCACAAATTGTTAGACAATACAAGTGAATAGAATTATTAGAACAATAACATTGCAAGGCACATGCCTTTATTATAAAGGCATAAATGCAACCAACAAAATGCAGCCTGTATTAAGAAGTTTTAAATGCACAATTTAAGGGCTTTGTTTTGAACTTAAACTGTATATGCTGCTGCTAAGTACATCGAGAATCATTTAATTGTTTGTCTTTAGAATTCATCATTCATTCATTCATTTAATAAAAAAAACCTTGTCTAAGCCACTAATGAGCTTTGAAATCTCAGACGAACTTTTTACGTTTTGAGACCGCAAATTTTGCGTATAAATAATAAATCTGGATTACAGAATAGTTTCCACTATGTGGTTAATCCTGCCCGCACAATTTCCACCGCTCCAGACGCTCTCTGTTTCCCCATCTCTGGCAATTGTTAAATTAAGGGAACAATGGAAAAGATAATATGAATGCCAAATTGGATTCAATTAAATTAATTTGCATTTGTGGCATTTTAATGGGAACATTCGCATATGCCACTCACTGCGTCAAGAAGACGGAAATGAAGTTTGATAAGTAAGTGCTTTAAATAATATAAAACCCAATTAGGCTCAGGGAAAAGAAAATAAAGTGAAGTGCAAACATTTGATGCCCTAAGAGTTATGAATTTAATCATAACTAAGCCAAAAACGCATTAATTTCAATATGGAAAGCTTTTATACGTTTGTTTTCTTTTGGTTAAAAAAATGGCTACTAAATCTAAAATGTTTTTAATTAAATTTTTTTTTTGATTTTTGACAATTTTACCGATGTGACCCCTTATGAAATTTTCAAAAAATTTAGTAAAATTTTTTTTTTGTTAACATGCCTAGATCGACTATGGTTTACAGGTTCGGAAATGACTCCTTCACATTGTTCTGTGCTTCTGACTGATATTAAAATACCCGCAAAGCAGTGTTTAATTTTAAATATTTATATTGGGCAAATTAAAAATTAAAAATATCATAACTAAGCTAAAAATACATTAATTTGAATTCTGAAAACTGTTCTGAGTTAGTACTTACAAGGCTAATAAAACTGCATACTGAATATCAATTTATTTTAAAATTAATTTTTTTCCATATTTTTTGTTACCATTTTAAAAATTTAACGCCATAAAAATTTCGAAAAAAAAGTTATAATTTTTTTTTCTACCAAACATGGCTAGATCGACTCGGCTGTTGATGCTGATTAAGAATATATATGGTTTATAGGGTCGGAAATGGCTCCTTCACTGTGTTTCGCACTTCTGACTAAATTTATAATATTTTGCAAAGGGAAGTCATTACTTTGGAATCTTTAGGATAATGTTTGTTCCATAATATTTTATAAATACAATTTCCAAGTACTCAATAATTTTCTTATACCTGTAAATCTCAATAAAAACACATAAAATCTGATTAATAGCTTGCCTCGCCTGGTGACAAGAACTAAGATCCAATGTATTTTAAATTTGCAGACAAGTCTAAGCTCCCCCTGGAAAGGGTATTGAGAGTAAGACTACCATTTCAGACGCCTGCAGTTACCGACTTTCGTCTGCTGTTAGCCTGTTCCCGGCATCTACAATTTTCCCACATTCTCGGATCTATTACGCCGCCGGTTGTACATAATGCAACAGCTGGCAGGACTGGGGGCAAGGACCACACCATCCGCTGCCATCAGCTGCGTTTCGACTAACCCAAAGCACTGGCTCTTATGAAGTTCAACAAATTATTGTGAATGGGGATATATATATATATATATATTTTTTTTGGTTTTGTTTTTTCGCTTTTCGGGGTTGATTTGTATGCAGCGCTAAAAGCTTGAAAAATGTTTTACCCGCACGTGTTTCCTGCGCTTTGATAGAAAAACCCTCGCACAGCCGCACACCCGCTCACCCGCACCCCCAATCCACCACCCCTCACGCAGACACAAACACACTCACACACACATTCGAGACACATTATATAAATAAAATGGGAATGGAAAAGCACAACAATGAAATGCCAAATTGGGGTGAGTTGGGCGTTGGGTTAGCTGCCAGCGACATTCACATTACAATCTCAGGGGGGGGGTTGGCAGAGGGAAGGGCCCTTTCCCATCCCTCCCTCCAAATGTGACATTTTTAGAGCAAAAACAAAAATAGAATTGTTGCAATTTTTATACTTGAGGGCGGCGGCGGCGGCGGAAAGAGTATTTCGAAGCTGCGGACACAAATTGAAGGCAACCAACCAAGTGAGTGCTCACGCTGGTTGCGACCCAAATCAGGCACTCTGCATATCATATGTCATAGGGAAAATGCAGAAAATTTAAATATATTTAATAAATAGTTCATATTTATAAATTTAAAAGGAGTTATTGCTGGTTTTTGTGGGTGATTGTAACAAATTATAGAGTTAGGAACCACTTCCATTTCTTATTTTCCTGAATATTATCTAAAGAGTTACTAGCTGAAGGAGGTTCTATTCAGAATAAGCCTGATTTTCAAATATTTTTCTTTACAAAAATCTATATTAAAAATATTTTAGACCCATTTATTTGGTAATAAAGGTAAACACAACCACAATACTCACATTAAGAGCATCTGAAAGCCGCAACTGATGGGAATTATACTCCACTATAAAGTCCCATTTTTGCTGAGAATATTTGCTGGTCTAGAAGGGACATTACAACTCTAATGAATGACTGGGCCAGGCCATAGCCGACTGATTTTTATGTAAGCGTTCACATTTTGGAGGGAACCAAGACCAGCCACCAACCAAAGCAATCTTACTTACAATCCCAATCCCAGTCCCAGTCCCAGTCCCGGGAGGAGAGCCCGTTTTCCGAGATCTGTTTTTCCCTTACCGGCTTACTGTTAACTTTGCAGATTTCCCCGGCTGGCCTGCATTCGCTCCAAATTGAATCCTGCGAGAATGCGCGAGACAAACATCTAAATTGTCAACGTAATGCGACAAAATATTGAAGTCAGCAGGTAAAGCCACCTGACACATCCTGGCCAGCTCCAGCTCCCAGCTCCGGCCCCAGACCCATTCCCGATCTTGCTCCATCGCCCAGGATCCCAGTGCGACTCAATCCAGTTGGGCGGGAAGGGGAACTGCCAGGCACGAATTCAATTTCGCGTCCACAGATGCCATTCACCTTCGGCACGTACGACTATCAACGTCAACAAGTTACCAGCGGACGGAGGACGGAGGACCGAGGATTGAGGGTGACGGCGACGGGACGGGGATGGGTGAAGAGTGTGGAGTGGGCGTGGCAAACTAAAGTGGAAAACAGCAGTCAGACAGTACAATTGCTTCCTTGACTGCATCTGAGAGACGAAGACTCGCCGAGACATCTTCGTTGTCCCGGCCAACGCTCTCCCAAGGCTCCTGACATTTTATACTGAATTATTTATATAGTTTTTCCTCTTCTTTTTCCGCCTGCCCTTTTCCCTGCCCTCATTATTTTCCTTTGTCGTCGTAGACTTTTCCATTTTTATTGCCCTGCGTTGAAGGCGACGAGTCAACAAGCCTGACATTCAAGCCAGATCGGTTTCCGGTCCGCCTCCTCAGTAATTAAATGCGTATATCCGACCTTCTAACCATATTTGATTACCTCTGAGATTACATTCGAGGCGAGAGAGCTGCCAAAATTAAATATGACTGGGAAATATTTTCAATTTGTGGTCACGGAGAAAGTTTCGTTTTTCGTTTTGCCAAGACGCCACGCTACGTACATATACATTTTGTTACTTCTTCGGTTTACCCGTGGGAAATTTGCTAACAGAAAATAAAAGTTTCTGGTCAAGTGAGTGCAAAAGTTTTAAGTGACGCACTTTTTCACCCCACTCACCGCCTCCACCGGGGCCCTGGGCTTGGGAGAGTTGGGAGATTACTTTTGTCGTTCGAATTTGGCCGAGTGGAATTTTATTAGGCTTGACTTATGGCCATGTGTACACTTATAGTACATGTGTCCCCAACAAATTCGAGTGGTTCTTGATTAAATTCTTCATCTGGGAGATGGAGTTGAGTTGGTGATGGAACTGAAGCTGGAGCTGATGCTGGAGGAAAGCATAGACCTGAGAAGTTATTACTTATGAGATTGGGTGGGATTGTGTTCTAAATTTCTAATATGTATTCTCAGCTTATAATTTTCTCAAAGAAAGTTGATGACCACTGTTCTATTCAATGGAAACCTATAACTATTTTTGTATTCAGTAATTATTCATTTAACTACTAAAGAGTTATGTTTAGACTTGTTAGATACAAAGTACCGACTTTGTTTCTACCAAAAATTTCCATAGGTTACCTTGACGCAGACCCAAAGGCGATTGCGTCCACATATGAAAATTCACATTCAAAGAAAATCTGCGATATTTTTTCTAGGTTTTCCCGAAACCTTTGGAATATGCGTCTCTTGTCAGTGGCCTGCTCATGCTGTGCCAGATAGATCTACGAGTATTGTGGCCAAGTGGCAAGTCGACGAGAGCATTCCGAGCCATAAACAAATTCGTAATTGCCTTGTAATGCCTTGTGTTGACAGGACTCGACAACTAGATAAGGTCCTGGGCTCAACCAGATGAGAGAGAGTCTCCCACTGAGAGAGCAGGAGGAAATACAGAAATTAGCATAAAACTTCAATTTCGCTTTCACACACTGCGGCCAATGCAAAAACGGGAATGACAAAGCGGGGGGGAAAACCATATTTTCCAACGAACCAGCAAATCGCAATAGATTGCCGACTATAAAACAGGGGGCGGCATCACACACATGGCCCAAAATGGATACTCTCCTGCATTAATTAGTAATTTATTCCAACTTTTGGGGCTTGGGCTTTGCCGCCGACACACAATGGATTCTGTAAGTATGGGCAAACTGTGCCCAGTATACGCAGTGTAAATGAACTTTTGTTCATTTGACTAATTTCATTTCGAAAGTTCCCTGTCTGTTCAAATTTTATGAATATTTAAAAACTTGCCCAAAAGCCCCCCTTTTTATGTGAAGACAAAGCCGCCTTCAAATTGAAAATTCATCAAAAAAGTTGAACTGTTTGTAAATTGGATGAAATATTCATGCATGCAAGTTTCTATTAGTTCAAAAAGTTGGATTGACTAATAATTCACTAAAAGGCAATTAGATTCCGCTCATCAAGAAGCGGAAAACTTAAATGGTGATTGCCTAGCAGTCTTCTGGGATGGAGCTTGATTCGAGGTACTCAATCCATTTATTTTCTGGTGCTCTGAATAAATATGGGACAGAACCTAAATTTCCTCGTTCCTGCGAGGTCATCAATGTGGACAGAATATTGAATTTCCTAACAGAACACCTCCAGATTTCGGGTTTCCTCCTCGATGGTACCCGTGCGTGTCACCTGTCCTCTATATCTCCTTTACGTTCTTCGATACGTTCCAATTCCCATCACTAATTAAGGAACAACTCGTACCCAAGATAAGTAACTTAGCAGTAAAAAAACCCACAAAAAAATTAAAATACCTAGTCGTAGTGCTAATCCTGTCGGCTCATAAATATTTATAAGCGACTGTTGCAGTTGTTCTATGCTAATTCTCGGGGCCAGAAGTGGCGGCACAGTTACATCTTGAGCATCTGCCAGTGTGGTAAATATTATTTACATGGCTCGGCATTTGCATAGCTAACGACAAAAACTGCTCTCCACCATCTGCGGATCTTACTATATAGCACTATATATATATCCTCCGCCCAACCCCCCCC
>VNJV01016353.1:20654-71380 GCA_008042635.1 Drosophila nikananu
CCCCCCCCCCACCCCCCCCCCCCCCCCGGAGCAGTTCCCAACACCCGTTTACACAAATTAATGCGAACTCGCACGTGTTAATTCAAGGATGTGCGCCTGTTTTATCCCGTACCCTGGTATTTGGCATGAATTTGCATATTAGAAAAAGTTTTCTGCTTGTGAAATGTCAGTTTAATATGCGTGAAGTAGTTTTGCCCACCGCCGCCGCCCCCTTACATCCATTCCCCATCCTTTTCGCCATGTAAAATGCGCTTAAGAAAGCGAAGATAAAACTTTGCGCAATCTAACTTTTAGCTCAGCTCCGTGAGCCGACCCACCCACCCATTCCCAAGTCGTGGGCGGCATAAATAATTAGGGTTATGCTCTCCGGCTACACACACTTATGGGTGGGAAGCTGTGACAAAGATAGACAGCTCTTAGTTTGTGTGTGTTTGCTTCATAATTAAATCATCGAACATTTAAATAGTTCTATTAGGGGTTGCAAACTTACCCTCCAGAATCTTGTGGGGGAGGTGGGAATGTTGAATTTGTATTTTATAGACAATAAATAAGGCTTGACATCTTATAACCATAAAATATTGATTTATTACAAGGCATGGCCCTGCTCTTTCAAGAACAAC
Organism: Drosophila nikananu; assembly: GCA_008042635.1. Lineage (NCBI taxonomy): Eukaryota > Metazoa > Arthropoda > Insecta > Diptera > Drosophilidae > Drosophila > Drosophila nikananu. Next base: position 21,275 of record VNJV01016353.1, read on the forward strand.
TATATAAATAAGTTGTAGTTATCTTAGATTTGTTTCAAAAGGCTTGATAACCCAATAGAACATTACAAAAGGAGATGTGATCATGTGATATATATAATACATTTTAAAATTAGTTTTTAAACCCTTAAAGATTTTCATCCCGAATGACCCCTTGCGCTCCTCTCAGCAAACATAAACTGTATAAGGATGACCAGGTACGTGACCACAGCTGCAAACATCTAAGGAGACTCTTAAATAAACACTATTTAAATCTCAAAACTAAACATTTACTTACGCTGCTGAGGAGGTGCAAGTTGAGGCTAAAGAAATCCTTGGCGGTGACCACAAAACGCTGATGCAGCGTCTGCAGGGAGAACTCGCTTACCAGCTCGTTGTAACGCTTGCTGCCCTGCGGTTTTACCAATTTGGAAATAAGACAACCGATCTGCCGACCCTACAAGAAAATGCCTTTCATTAAACACAAATAAGGGAAATTCAAGGAAAAATCTCCTCACAAGATTGTAGCTTTGCTGACAGTGCCAGCAAGCAGCCGACATCTGCAGGGCCACATTGAAAATAAAACCCACTTTGACGAGAATGGCATTGAGTCGACGCTTCGAAGTGGTTCGAACATCCACAAAGAGCCAGTAGGAATTGCACACAAAGTCAGCGAAGAAAACAATGATGATAATGAGCAGGCTGACACCGAATTCGGCGTTGATCCGATCGTAAAGGCGGTGAAGTTCATTATAGCGCCGCTTCAAAGCCGCGATTCGATAGCTCTGCCGATCCAAGCAGTCGGGTTTATATTTGCACTGAGGCCAGCGGCTGGACAGTTCCCTGGCCAGGATCACCAGTTGAAGCTTGGCCAAACGTACGCGGATGTTCACCTCCATTACCTCGGAGATAAACGACACAATCTGCAGCTGCAAAGCCAGGAAACTGGGCAGGGTTTTCAGGTGATAGATCCAAATGCGATGCTCATAGCCAGGCACATTGGAGCACACCATGTACTCAACGCCCAGCATAGGCGCCAGCATCGCCAGGACCGTGAAGGCAACCCAAGGATCTGAGGCCTCAAATATGAGGGTCACTTCATCCGGATGCTCCTGATTGACGCGAAAACCCTGGATGAATGTGCTGACCACCAGGAAAGCGTGCGAGGCCGTCTGGCACACCATCAGCACATATCGCAGCATGCAGTCCAGATCGCAATCCATCGTTGGAGCCACACGCACACTCCGGATGCAGATGTAAACGTACCAGGCCATCCAACCCATCAGACGAGTCCACAGAATCGAACGTGGCAATCGACTGGATCTCAGGGAGAAGACCACCAGGACAAGGTGGAGCAACTTGAGGACAGCACGCGAGGTGACTTGTAATCTGGTCAGTGGAAACATGGCTACTGACAGGAAGGAGGCCCGAGGAGTAGAGTACTTAGCTTACTGCCAATTCATCATTGTCACTGTTAATTAGCTCTGATTCGGCAGACTCATGTATCGAGGCGCTGATTGATTGTCCACTTAAGACCGAGGACTGAGCACCTCTTAAACAATACTTTAACTTACATTTTCAGCGCCCGCATCTCCGTGCCAAAATAACGTGGCAATTGGAGTTCCGAAATCGATGGCGGTGGCTCCATTGAAGATTAGACTCAGCAGGTTCTGGTTCTGGCTCTCGTACAGGCCGGTGAGCATCCAATAAGCGTTGGTCACGAACTCGAAGCTGGCCACCAGGTGAAGTCCCAGCATGCCCCACCCATAGCAATCGCTGAGTGCCTCGTAGCACTCGAAGATCCGCTCGTAGGTGGTGCGCAGCGTCTGGAGCTGGCGGCACTCCAGCACTCCGTACGGCTGCCACAGATCGTTGCCGGTGGCCAGGGATAGCAGGGAGCGTCTCAGCTGAAGGGATCGCTGGTTCAGATCCATGACGTGCTGCACCAGCTGGACGTAGCGAAAGCGAAGCAGCCATGTCAGTGGCATGGAGATGACGAAAACGGGCGAAAACACGCCCGAACCATTGATGGCCAGTCTCACGAGATCGCAAATGAGTTGGGTGCCAATCAAGGCCAACAGGTAGCCCGCCTGGCGACGTCTTCCAAACATGCCCAGCCGTTGCAGCTGCAACTCTGACTGAAATCGCAAGTCCTCCAGCCGAGTGTGCGTCCTCTGCTTCAGCACACTTTCCAGCAAGAGCAACAGCCCCAGAACGGAGTTGTCCATGAACAGCACGGTGCCCACCACATTGCCCACATTCGCGAAGGCCACCGCTTTGAAGCTGAAGCAGACGGCCAGCAAATAGGATATGTAGACTATCCAACAGCAGCGGATTCCGAGGGACAAAATCAGCCAGCACAGCTGGGAAATCGGTGGCAGTGGTACCAAGCCCATTAGCCAGAAGACGACAACCAGGAATCGACGAGTAAGGCACTCCAAGGACTTCATTTTGCAACTGATTCGAGCTACGTTGTGGGGCACTCTATTTAACCATCCATCAGTGGGAATTTTCTGTTAAACTATCAGTCTTATGACTCAGCTAGTTGATACACTGGAGTCTATATAGTGTATAGTCTTTGCAAGTTCTATAAATACATTGCTTTTGTTATTTATTTCAGAATGAGGCATTGTTCAGACCTTATTTAAATCTATATATATTTTTTATATTATATGAAATATATGGCTAATTCACTGGACTTCTTCACAAATGCTGTTATTATCACCAATCAAAAATTGCAGATAAGTAGTGGCATTGATAATCAAATAAACGAAGATGTCAAAGACCAGATCTCGATCGCAAATGGAGCCCCGGTTCCAGATGAAGTTACGAATGGGAAATGAGTGTTGCTGCAGCAGGAAACTCTGATGCTAAGAGTTGTTTCCAAAAGTTATTTGGTTTTAAGTAATCCTTAGTTAGAAACTCACCTTGCATCCGATGAGCCTGGCAAACTGCTGCAGAATTAAAATGTCGTCCGCTGAGTGCAGTAACTCAATCAGGAAGATCCTTTCACAGAGCTGAGCCTCAAAGTGCTTCAATCGATCGCTGGCCATACCCATTAGTAAAATGGCAATGAGTGGATGCAGACAAGTGCCGACTTTGTTCAGAATCAGCAGATAGACTCGGGTGAATACAGGTATCTCGGACATGGCGAACAGACAGTAGAAGGTAAAGGTGGCCTCGTGGGCCGAGTAATACACGCTGACGAACATCATCGAGGAGACCCTTAGCCAAGCACTGGTCACCCGGAAGTGAATGCCACCCATTTGGGTGTAAATGTTGAATACTTCTATCACCTTGCGGTAGTGTTTAGAGGTGGGAGAACCTCGCTCCTGTTTAAGTGCGATGTAGGACTCCAGGAAGGCCAGCAGGGTACGCTGCCAGCCCAAAAACAGCAACTGATACAGCATGTAGGAGCAGTAAAATAACTCAAACAGGATCACATTCACGGTATGATATCGAACTCCAATCATATTCTTCTCGTGCGGCCTGTACTGAGCCCGAATGTGGTGTAGGGTGAGGAGCACCTTCAGCAGGAAGAGCAGAACCAGCGAGTCGTCGGAGAAGCAGTGCTCATCCCCGAAATTTCTCCTCACAACCCGATTGATATGAAGCACTCGATTTACCATAGACACAACAAGGGAACTGAAGGCAGAGCTATGGCTGAGCCGCAGCAGTTGCAGGGTGGAAATGATGGACATTACGCCCACGGCGACCAAGTGCACCCAGTAGTAGGTATTGTTTTCAGTAAACTGGCTGGAATCTCCGAATAGCAACAAGTACACGAAGCCAAAGCAAGCCAAAATAAATGGAAGCTCCAGCCAGAGCAGGCCCAGTTTTATGCACATCGCAACGGCGGTCCACTGCCAGAAGGTGCATCGTTTCCGCATCATCCTTTCAGCCTTTGGAACATACCGAAATGAGCCCAGATCGAGGAAACAGCAGGAGAAGTAAACACAGAGCGAAGAGCCCTGCATAAACCACCTATAGGCCTTCCTTCGCAGGTTGTTGTATCGAGGGGCCGACATTATCTAGACAACTGAATTAGGAAACTACCTTTCGCCTCTCGGGGCATCGCGCATACGCAGTAATTGCGCTAATTAACACATTAATAAATGAATGGATTGGAGCCCAAAGTCAATCGATTAATGTAAATGCAAATTAGATAAATACGTTTGTGAATAAATTCCCAAATAATCATGGGATTAGGAATCGCATGTATTGTGCATGGGGATGCCATTAACAAAATTATGGCAAAAAGCGGTGGCGGCACTGTTTTAGCTTTAGCTTTTTGACTTTTTTGCTCAATTTATTTGGTCACGTTCCGGGGCAAACCGACAAAAAACGATATCCATAATTGGCATTAAACAATTCCCTTTGTTCACAGCCAGCAATATGTGCGGCAAAGGAGCCACGTCGAAAAGTTGTTTCAATTTAATTTGACTTTGATCGCCAGCTGACGCAAATGTCAGGCACGATGACATGTCCCCCCCATCGTTATAGGAATCTAACCCTCGCAGCATGCGAAAATCAGCAACATTAGAGGGCGAACATGTCTCATTTTGTTTATGGATTTACATCAGGACAAGCTGTGCCCGGGAACTGCGAAAAAACCCAGTTTTATTGCAATTTAAATGGATGATTTTTATGAAAATTGTATTAACAGACGAACGCTTTTTATTGAAGTTTGTTTTGTTTTGTTTTTTCCACCAAACACTAAAAATATATGATACGCTTTCACGCTTTGGTTTATTTGCGAGAAAACTTTTAGATTTTTATGGCCAGAAAAACACTCGTTTGGCTCATAAAGATTAGTGATTCTTATTTAGTTTTCGGTCGTGAAAATTGAGTCTTTAAAATCGGCATACTTATGAGCTCGAAAATGAGCGGATGGAGCGGGAGGGAGGAGCTTGGAATAAACCAAAAGTTTTGTATCGTGTCCATAGAGATGGCTGTGATGGGTCTCTGTGTTTTATTGCCCAAGGAGTCGAGCGGTAGCCGAGAACTTCATAAATCACTGAAGTTTGTTTTCGGCCATGAAAAGGCTTATGGGGGGTTTATCAAAATGAAAATTTATTGGCGCCTGGAATTTTAGATTTATGTATTCCACCCCCCAAAAGTCCCGGAGAAATACGCATTTTATTGACAGAGGACAAGTGGAATGATAAGGGATATTTTTGAGAGTATTGGCATTATTTTTTCTACAGCTCCTTCCCCTGAGAACCCCCTCAGCTCGGCGTAATTGAAAATTTGTATATGCTTTTCCGGTTTGCAAGGTAAACGAATCATTTACGTGAGAAATTCCACAAGCAATTATTCGTTTGCAGTTTCATTTTTCAAAGCAAACACATTTGCGGATTCGGGGGGGCAGCCACAGACTCTGGACTGGGATTAATTTTCATTTAAATTCCAGTTTGTTAAATATGCAAAAAGTGCTTTAGTGCAGCTCTGGCTACAGTCCTGTCCAGTCCTCTTCCTGCCGGTTAACGAACGAGTAGTTGCCACTTTTGAGTAGTTATTAAAATTGCAAAGGTCCACTTGCCACACCTGTTTGAGTGTAAAATCTTTGCGGTTGACCGCAGACGGAAGCGAAAGGGATACGAAAACTATCTGCTGACATTTCGCACTGTTATTAAATCCATGGGAGAGACGGGAGGTGGAGTTCCTGGACAGAGAACATTTCAAATTCAATACGGTTTCTTTGCTTATGCAGTTTATGGGCTCTTATAAATGCGAAAACAGTTACTCTGGCAAAGTTGTCTAATCTTCAAAGGCAACCGCAAGCAACCCTTTTCGTTGGCCGGGCGAGTGGATAATTTTGTAGCTTTGAAGCAAAAAGTCCCTGGGCAAGAATGCATAATTCATAAAACGCAAGTCCCTCTATCTCTCGTCTCCCATCGGCCGCCTGCTTTTCTTAAACTTTGATGGTTCAACTTTTTAATCGGATTCCCCGGATTCCCATGCTACCACCACATCAGCACATCGCCATAGTATCGTATCGGTAGTTTTCCTCCCTCGCTATCTCCGCAAATTTTTGGCCAAAAAGCGCTTAGGGCCATCGAAGTTTGCCTACCTCAAAAATAGATAAATTGCGTATTATTTTGCTCTTCCATCGTAATTTCTTTTTGTCCCAATCGGATATCCCCTGGCGCTCTTGTGCTGGGTGCATGTGATGGAGTTTCTTTGTTCAATTTGTTGTGTGGAAGCCCTGAAATTCGGAAGATTACAAGCCACTGATAATGCCAGGGAAGATGTGTGCTCACTTAATGAACAAAGTTTTCTGTGTGGACTTTTAAATGAGAGAACAAAAATCGATCTATTGTAATGTAATTTTAAAATGAGGATAAAACCTTGATAAGCAATAATTTGACGGCAAACCTCCTTTCTTTTTCCCCCTAGCAATTACTTAAATTCTTTATATATGACTTCCCGTAATATTTTTAACCGAAAAGTTCCCCGGAAAAGTCCGGGACACTTGGAAAGGTGCTACAGCACGTCGGAAACGTGTTTAAGGCGGCAACTTGTTCCGCATAATGTGACATTTTCCCCGGAAAAGTTCCGGCAAGTGTGCGAAAATGTTTCGTTATTTATGTATGCGCCTGTTGCAGCTTCAGTTGCAACTTCTTTGGCCATTTGTTTCTTGTTTTCGCTCCTCGGAGGAGTAACTTTGGCCCCGGGCCTGGCCCCTAGGCCGTCCTAACCATCCCAACATTGCCCGTGGTTTGCTGTTGTGGAGTGTCATTGGTTGTTTGGTGGTCGCTCACCAGCTGGCGGCCGAATAAATCACGTATTTAAACAACTTGCCCAGCGAGTTGCCGGCGAGTGTAAAACAAGGCACGTGCAGAACTTTGCTTTATGACAAATGTTCGCGGGATTTCACAGAACGAAACGAAACGAAACGAAAACCGGCTACCGGAAACTGTGAATGTCGTAAAAAACAGATTAAAACTGGAGTTTCTCCTTGGTAATTAGCACACGAAAAATATTAGTAATAACATTTTTATTTCCAATTAAACTAATCTAGGCAGCCGCAAATCACGAATAGAGCAAGAGACCCTCCGTGTCCTCCTCCAGTTTCTTTTCCCACAGCAACTTGTAGGTCACATCCCCGGCCAGCGATCCCTGGAGTTCCCCTGCCGTGGGATTTCCGTTTGGTACCTTGGCCAAGATCGGCAACAAGTCTGCAATGGCCGAACGGGTTTCGGTGTGACATTTGGAGTGAAGGACAACGACGAAGCCGGTGGGGAATATAGCGAATCTTACGCCCGCTTTCTCGGTGGTGTAGGTGATGAAGGGTCGCTTGTTCGGGTTACTGGTCACCTGCTCCTCATTCTGTTGCGCCATCAGCTTCACATCGAGCTTGAACGGCATACAAAAGGTGGCGTGCACGATGTTCTTGCTGAAGGCCTTGATGTCCGGCTTGTAGTCCATCTCCTGCACCATGCGGATCACCTTGAAGAGGGCACTTCGGGCCGCGTCAGCCGAAAGGGCGGTGGCCACCATCTTGCCACCGGCGTATATCTTCACCTGGGCAAAGATATTGGGCAGCCTGACGGACACCGAGGGATGGATGCCCGGATCGAAGCGGGTATCGGGCATCAGGATGCCCAACTCGTATAAGTTAAATCGGCAACTGAAGTTCATGACGCATATGAAGGGTCTGTAGAGCAGCTGGATTTTCTTCTCCACCTCTGCCAGCTTGCTCAAATCATCGAAGAAGGCTTCATAGTCGATTTCAGAGTCGGGTTCCACAGGATCACCCTTCTTCGAGGCCTCTTCCCAGCAAATATCAGTGGGCTCCTCAAAGAATTTGTGAATATAGCCCTTCTCGGGAGCAGGGGTCTCCTGGGGTTTAACCTGCTCAACGCCAGAGTCCCCGGAATTGGATTCGCACTCACCCAGAACCAGTTTATCGAACAGCTCATTCAGGTAGGACAGTTTTTCAACGGGCTTGTCCTCATCCGATGGACACTCTTTCGCTAGAAACTCTTCTCTGTAATAACTTTACTAGAAAGGCAAAGAAGCACAAAAACGAGAAGAACTCACTCTTCGTACTGGCAACTTTCTTCTTCGGTTTTTTGGCAAGCATCCATTTTTCTTAAAAATAAAAGTAGACCTAGTCGGGAATATTTCACCTATAGGCTGTGATGTGCTGTTAAAACAAAAGCAAACGAGATTTACAACTTCAGAAACTTAAAAACATTTTCTCGTAAAAATTCAGATCATCTAAGGTGTTTAATGACCTTCCATTAATCAATCAGTGAAGCCATAAATAATACCTGAAAAAATATTCCTTTCTCTGTTTGAGAGTTCTCATATATTTGTGTAATTTAAAATTATGATTGGATATGAATCACTTTGATTGGCAAAAGCAAAGCATTAATTCTGTCCTCCATTCCGCTGAGTAATTGCTTTAGCCATCTGATGCTTTCAGCAGATCCGAACATCAGTTATCCATTAAATCTATAGGGTTATACCCTATTTGTTGCTGTAAGCACTTGACAAACTGTGACAAATTACCAGCGGCCAAAGGCGATGGATAACAAAAAAAGCGCGGGCCATTTGAGTCAACTTATGCGCTTGTCAAGCTTATATTTACACACAGTTGACCATATTTTATGTCGATTCCGGTTATGAAATTTACAGAGCTGTCAGAAAGAGTTCGGCGACATTTTAGTAAATATTGAAATTTAATCAAGCAAAGTGCAGTGCACACACAGAGAGACAGAGCACAGGACGCAGGACGCAGGACGACAACGATATGAACACGTCCACCCTCAGACACCTGTCACCGACGTCGCCCGGCATTACTCCTCGCCCGCTCGCCTCCCACTCACCCCCTGGCAGGATGATGGTCCTGCACAGAGAGAAATTTGAGTTCCTTACTAAGGAATCTAGATGGAAAAGGAAAATTAGCTGATTTGTATAATCTTCTTCTGGGTATTATAATTTCAGTCAGAAGCTTGCAAGGCAGTTAAGCAATCATTTCCGACCATATAAACCATATATATTCTTGATCAGCATCAACAGCCGAGTCGATCTAGCCATGTCTGGTAGAAAAAAAAATTATACTTTTTTTTCGAAATTTTTATGGCGTTAAATTGTTAAAATGGTAACAAAAAATATGGAAAAAAATTAACTTTAAAATAAATTGATATTCAGTATGCAGTTTAATTTGCCTTGTAAAAAGTAACTCAGAACAGTTTTCTGAATTGAAATTAATGTATTTTTCGCTTAGTTATGATATTTTTAATTTCTAATTTGCCCAATATAAATATTTAAAATTTAACACTGCTTTCGGGGTATTTTAATATCAGTCAGAAGCACAAAACAATGAGAAAGAGTCATTTCCGAACCTATAAACCATATATATTCTTGGTCAGCATCAACAGCCGAGTCGATCTAGGCATGTTCGAAGAAAAAAAAAACGTACTATATTTTTACAAGGGGTAACATCGTTAAAATTGTCAAAAATTCATAAAAATTTAAATTTTTTAGGAAGCTAATTTTAGTATGCAGATTTTAAAAGGAAATTAAAACAAACATTTAAAAGCTTTCCAATTCGAAATTAATGAATTTTTGGCCGAGTTATGCTCGATTTTCATGATTTAACTGAAAATATCGTCTTCCTTACATTAGCTTTCGTTTTTGTTTTTAATTGTTTTAATTGTTTGTTTCTTAAATATTATTTACAGGTAACTTGAATATATCCATGCCAATGTAACAGTATCTTAAAGAATAGTAAACATATCAGGAAGACATATATTAATCGATATTAAATTAAAACATTACAGCAACGCAATGGCATACAAAAGTTGGCCTTATTTTTTATTTAACAGTTCAATTAATATAGAAAACTTTTTTTTTTCAGTGCCCATGTGTGTGTATTACACAATGCATGTGCTAGTGAGCGTGTGTGTGTGTTTGTCGAAGTCAACAATCAATTGAATCGATTTCATTTTACAAATTGCGTTGAATTTTGTGGTGCAGCCACCAGCAGCTGCAGTTGACGGCGAAGCCAGCGGCAACAATAACGAGCCCTGGGTGGCTCACTATATATACTATATGTCTGAACTGGCATACATATATATATATCAAGCCACACACAGTCACCCCACCACCCCACTTGTGGCCATGCAGATTTGGGGGGAGGAAAATGTCTCCCCTTTGGACTGATTTTGATGGTCAATTGCTACACGCAACAGCTTCTAATTGGAAGTGAACTTGGGGCAGAACGCAAAGATATAGTGCCCAGATAGTCTGGATGAATGCGAGTATCGATTGGATTTTTCCTTTGTAAAAATTGCCAAGCAAACTCTATTTAAAGTGGGAATTTCATTAAACAATGCTTGCCTAACAACAAATATCAGTTAAATGCACTTAGCAAAATAAATTGGCTACACAAAATTGAGAAACTTCGTAGCTAACACGAATTTATTGTTCATTGCATTTAATTACATTCACAGCATTTGCCATACCCTTTTATAGCTCTCAGTGTAGCATCCAGAAAACCCAAAAACCCATTTGTCATACACGAAATTGCAATTTAGACCCTCAGCCACATAATGCCAGTGCTTAAATCGATTATAGACCATTACAGGCGAGACGCCTACGCAGCGCGCAATTAATATGCTTTTTGGATTCGCCATTGGCACGGCCGTTCCAGGGATTTTGAATGGGAATACGAATAGGAATGGAATTGAAAGTGGCTACCGGGGGACCGCCGCCGCGGCACTGCATCTGCAATTTTGTGTTGCTGTAATTAAAAGTTGTGGCGCCGCCAACTGTGGCCAGGACAAGGGCTTAGCCGGGCACAGGAGGCGGCCAACACTCACTCTAATTCAAATTGAAGTGGCGTTTTTGTGTTGTGCAAGTAATTAGAACATAAAGTGGAATCGAAGCTCCGACCAAGCCAAATTACATTGGCCGGAGTCAGTCGGCGGTTTTGGGCCGCTCCGGCCGATGGACAATCGGAGATAAGTGCAGGCAGGCATGAAATATAGCAAATAAAGCTCCGGTCCCCGGTGGTTCCGTTTCCTCCGGGTGGTTGGGGTGGAGCGGGTGGTGCACTCGAATAAAATGTCGCCGGCACGCAATGTTTTCATTTAGCTAATAGTCATTAGGCAAGCGACGAGTAACAATTCGAATAATTACAATTCCTGGGCGACTGGGAATTGGAAGGGAGAGGACCGGGTCATGTAATCGTTTTGTGGTTCCTAATGCTTCCATTTGTTTTCTTTTTGTGGAAAATTGATTAACATGGGCCCGGGGATCAGATAGAAATACCGCTCTTTCCCTTTTTATACCATGTACCGTAGGTACAAAGGTATATTAATTTCGTGCAAATGTATGTAACAGGCAGAAGGAAGCATTTCCGACCCCATAAAGTATATATATTCTTGATCAGCATCAACAGCCGAGTCGATCTAGCCATGTCTGTCTGTCCGTCTGTCCGTCTGTCCGTCTGTCCGTCTGTCCGTCTGTGTAAACGCCTAGATCTCAGCAACTATAAGAGCTAGAGTAACCAATTTCGGTATGTAGGTCGGAATGTTTTGCAAGCAGATCAAGTTTGTTTCAGATTTAAAAATTTCCCTCCCACTCCCCCGCAAATCAATAAAATCAATAAATCAATAAACGCCTAGATCTCAGCAACTATAAGAGCTAGAGTCACCAAATTCGGTATGTCGGTCGGAATGTTTTGCACGCAGATCAAGTTTGTTTCAGATTTAAAAATTTCCCTCCCACTCCCCCGCAAATCAATAAAAACGTTTTGCAGCCGCAAATATTACCATATATCTTTCTTTTTGTGCATAGGCATGCACATGTAGAACATGTATCAATACCGAAAATTTGGTAAAGATCGGGTGAAAAACACAAAAGTTATTTACTTATCAGTGTGTTATCTATTTGGCAGCTAGCAACAGGTGCATCCCAAAAAACAACAACAAAACTGATGAGCGCAAGAAACTAACTCCCGTGCGCAAAAAAGAGAGGAGGGGTTATCTCTGTCTCTGTCTTGCACACGCAAGTGCAAGAGATGGTGGTGGTTTTGCAAAGAGCGAGTTTGTTTACATTTCTCTAAGAGGCAAAATTCGCAATAGGCAAAAGCGGCGATATACTTTGGTACATGGTATATAACAGTCGTGCACGAACGACTGTAGCTTTCTTACTTGTTCCTATCGAGATTCTTTGTTTTGCTTTGAGTTTGTGGCTTTTGTAATATTTTATTAAGGTTAGATGGAGATAGTTTTTCACTTCAAAAGATAGAATTTAATTGCAGCAAAAGAAAACTCTTATCCTAGCCGCAGATCCTTTTCCGGATGAAAACTTTATCGTTCGCTTTTGGCGCTGGCAAGTCCTCAATCCGATTGACACATTAATAAATGTGTTGCCAATGCCATTGACAGTTTTTCCTTCATGGCATCCTCCTCCCCGCCTCGCCTGCGAACAGAGTGTTAAGTGCATTGGAAACTTTTCTCACTCCTTCCCAGTTTTCCAGCTTTCTTTTTATGGACTCTTCTTTTTCCTGTGTGCATTGCTGCCCCACGCATGGTCATCGCGGGGAATTCCCCCGCAACTTAAATTGAAGCCCCACCCCATCCTGCTAGGAACTTGGCAACTTTGCCGGCTGTCGCTGCTGCTGCCCAAGGTGTTCATGCGTGCCAAGAAATCAATAGAAAAAGTTTGAAATTACAAAATTGGAAAGAAAACAAATAGTGGGACGTACGGGCAAAATAAACAAACAAACAGACGCAGGGACGGACGGGCGGACGGACTGATGGAGGCCAAGTCCCAGCTCCGGCAGCTGGCAGGATGTTGGCTTTGGCCAGCCCCAAAGGCAAACAAATCCTCTGACTCTCTGACAAATGCTGAAAAGTTTAACTGCAACTTTTTATGCCGTCGTCCGATGCTCCATCCCCCCTATTTTTTCAGGCAGTGCGTGGAGCGGATGGGAAAAGTATGTGAAGTGGGATTATCAACATGGATGTACTTGGGACTGCTGCAGGAAAGGAACTCCGACTGCATCCCACGGACACATATGAACTTTTCCGCCGAACAATGGTCGAGGGAAAATGTTGGCTTACAACTGGCGGCGGCGAGCGGTGGCAAGAGGTGCGAAAATATTTTAGAATGCACTCCGAGCGAGTTATTAAAAGTTTTTTATATAAAACACCCCAAACAAACAGGACTTAAGCCTGGCTCACAATAAATCCGAACCATTGGTGTAAGGGGTAAATAAATAATATTCATATAGATAGATGGATAGATAGATTTCATCAATATTTTAAGACTTCTTTTTTGAGGATTATATGTATGCCTAGTCTTAAAATTGAAGAATTTGTATCCAAATGCATTCCAGATTATGTCAAGAGCTTAAGAACAGATTACATTTTATTGCGGCTCTAAAAACAAACACATTCAACATTAGTTCAATGCTCCAAAAGCCTTTAAAAAGGCAGAGCAATTAAATTAAACATTTATTTTTATTATTTACCAAGAGTTTTGTATTAAATCTTACTTAGGCATGTATGATGAATGCCTTGAGCCTCAGATGCACTCTTTAATTTCGCGATGGCCATCCATTAGCATCCGAAAGCTCACGCCTGAAGGGCAGCATTAATGTCACGATGGTCACTGCCGATGTCACATCTGTCTCCGGGTATTGCCATAAATTATGCCTTCGCTGGTGTTTAATGCTGGGACATTTTGTTGCAGAAACAGCATCCTCCATCCACGGTCCATTTCACCCCGTTTTGGCCATCAGGAGCCGTGATTTATGCCCGTCGAGCGCAGCGAAATAAAATTGGTTGCACGAAAGGCGAATATTGACGCGATCGCCGGCCAAGTGCCTGATTTATAGGCCGTTTATCGGTAGCCAAACTCGTTTGTAATCAAAGCTGTAATTTTCGCAGAAAGATAATACTACAGATACATTAAATATGCATTTTTAGGCATTTGTAAACAATGAAGGATAAGGCATTACTTCACAGAATGAAGATAGATTTATGTTATTTAATCGATTTAAATCTCACAATTTTGAAACAGCAGGAGCAGCTTTGTAGCTCTTAATGATATAAACATTTCACAAACATAAAATAAACAAAAATATTATAAGATTGAACTCATTGAGAAGACCTCTATAACTCTGAAGTCTCTTGGTCACCAGAGATAAGAGAGGAAAGGCTCTGACTGCTTGAGACTTCGGGTTCATCACAAGCTGTGTGGTGAAATATGTGCCGCTTGATGCCATCCTTATCGATGACTCCAATGCGCACCACTCCCCCCGAACTGGCATCAAATCGTATGCCCGCCCGGACAGCTGTCTTGACCAACTCAATGCTCTGCTTCAGTTCCATGCCGGGCTTGTAATGATTCTCCACGTATCCCTTGAGGTAGGGCGACCCGGAGCCGGCTATGGTATAGGGCAGGCGCGTCATCATCCCGCCCAGCGGAATACTGTACACCTGGCCGCCTCTCCTTTCATCCCAGCCAGCGACAATGATCCCCGCCAGCGCTGTCATGCGGTTCTTGTAGCAGCAGTTGCGAAACTCACAGGCGGCTGTAAAGACCTCCACCGATTTGCCGGTGCCGGAGCAGCCGTAGTACTTCAGATTGTTGGTCACCAGGTCCGCTATTGCCTGGGTGTCGGCGGCGGCTCCGCTGCGGCAGCAGTAGATCTTGTCCGTGAGGGGGGTGAGCTTGTCGGCGACGCGGTTGACCACGAACCCACCGGCACTGGTGCGCGAATCCGCTCCGATGACGACTCCGCCGTCGAACTCCAAGGCCATGATGGTGGTGCCGGTGATAAAGAGTAAATGATGGGAGAGCATTGTGTTTTATTCAATGGAAATTTAAAGAGTTTACAATTTTTGTATACTTTTTTATTGCTTAACAAAGTTCTGTGCGATTGAGAGTGAGATTTTTCAAAGATATATTGATCTATTTTAAGCTAAAAGTGAAAAACTCCAATGAATTTTAAATTCAAGCTTGTAAGTAAGAAAAATTTAGAACCAACCTGTTTCCATTCCCTTCCCTATTTTCTAATAACAAATATGTTCCACTTTTCTTTTCTTACCCGTTTTGTAATTCAGTCAAATTTTTTAAATGACCCTTAAATGGGGTAACTGGGTGCCGTAAACTGCTGCGTCCCGAAAACGAAGCTATTGAACGAGGGTCTCCCTAAAAACATTTTCCCTTTTTCGTTAATTTCCCCAAGGCATTTTCCGTGCATAACTAAAACCCCCAACCGCTGGGCTGCGTGTAGGTGTTTTTCGTGAAAAGTTTCCCCTCGTGCAGTGGGATTGTCTGGGAAAACGTGTACCTTTGGATGAAAAGGATTGCCACAGCTCGTAATTGCAACTTTAGTTGTCAATTCGATGGTGATGTTGCCCCTTCGATGAGTGGTGGTGACATCGATACACAGACTTTTAGGGGGATGCGTTCCCTGGCTTGATATGCTTTCGATCGCGTATACGCAGCGTGGGACGGATTTGTCACTTTGCTCAGCGAGGAAACGAAGGCTTATACCGGCTCCGTACTGCTAAAGTGGATTCAGGCCGTGGATTTTCAGTTTTCATACCTCAAGTGACAAAGGGGCGAGCAGTGGCGACGGCGGCGGCTTACCCTCATCTGCGGCAGCCGGAATGCCAACCAAAATGGCTCGGCCTTTGCCCGAACGACTTCCAGATAAAAATGCATAATTAAACAGCCGGGAAAGGAAAGCGCAGCTGATGTCGACGGGGCCGGCATAAATTCGCAGCCACCGCATCATAATGTCCGCAAATCCTGGACCTTTGCAATTTTAATAAGCACTCGAGAATGAAAAGGAGTCACCTGGCCCCAGTGACGGACGGAGTCGACGTGCCGGTGCCGGGAGTCTTTAAGGAATTTTAATGGGCTTTGGCCAAGGCAGAGCCGCTGTTTACCCTTTGCATATTTAATGCCTGAATTTTAATGAAAATTAAATCGAAATGCTTGTCGCCCGGCCACCGACACCTGGTGGTCGGTCTGCCGTCTACGCACCTGCGATTTATATTTAATCCTTTTCTGGCCACCGTCTCTGTCCTTGTCCTCAACATCGCCTCCTGCCCGCTGCATATGCCAGCGGCTTTGGGCCCCAAACAAATGGCAAATGGCCACGGGCGGCAAATAAAACATGGCCCTCTGATTGATGACTTTGACTTTTGGCCATAATTTATCATAGATACCAGCCGGCAGCGGGCCATTGTTTGGCTCTTGTCAATGCCGGCGAGAAAAACAGCAGATAAAGCAGCTGCACTCGAAGAAAAGTAATAAAGTTAACGTCGAACTACAGATAACAATCATAAATACTCTTATATTTTCCGGATTTTCTTCAAGTTTACACACATTAAGAAAGTCAAAATATATAATAAATATACTGTTGGGGTTATAGATACACAAATTTCCCAAATTTTCTTCTTGTGTATGTCGTTTACGACATTTGCTGGCGGCAACAGATGACGCTCATTCCGTTGAAAAATGTGCAGAAAAGTGTCATAAGAGAGCGGAGCCGAAGCCGGCGAAGTCGAGGCCGAAAAACTAATTGCAGCAAATAATAAAAACTAATAGGCTGTCGAAAAAGGCAACTAACCCACGCCAGGCCACGCCACGCCCATGAAAAATGACAACGACAATGGGCGTGGTGGGAGTTGGGCTTTTGGGGGAGGAAAACTGCAAGGATCATCATCATGAATCATCATCAGAGTCGTCACGCAAACAGCAAACAGCGAGACAGTCGGATGGAGCGACTCCGAAGATGCGAGAAAGTTAATGTCCTGTCAGGAAGTCGCTGCCTCGTTGCGTCCTTAAACGTCACAAATTGCCGGGTGGCAGGACCACGGGGCGGGGGGTTACATGCACATTATCCTGGAGACAGCAAGTTTTCCTCCCCCTCGACATGGCTGTGAATATATTTCACAGCTTCAGGTGTGGAGTGGGTGGTAGGGAGACAGGTGTCCTGAGACAGGCGTTCATTTGAGACGCTCGCATGTCAAAAGTTTTTCCTCCGACTACGGGGGAAAACTTCGCAGAGCGACTGAAAAACTTAAAAAACGAGGTAGCGACATGCATGTGAAAAATTCTTAATTTATTCTTTCCCTCCTTTTTTTTTTTGCTAAATTTAATATTTGATTAGTTTTCACATAAATCAATTAAATTTCAATCAGAGCCATGCATATTTTGATGCATATTTTTCCGCCATGTTTTTCGGCAATTTCATTAAATTGCTAATTAATTTCTAATGGCTTGCAATTTACGTGAGTGGCCACTAAAAAAGGTTATTTACATTTGCATTATATGGCTGTACAAAATATTTGTGTATGATGATGAGTTTTTTTTATATTTTTCCAAGTTTTCATCGCGAACATTAAACTTATTAACGGAATTGGTCTGTAGAAAAAACAAGTTAAAAAATGTAAATAGGATTTTAGGTTTATAAATACAAAATAGGATATTAAACTAATTATAATATATTTGGAAAAATATTGTAAATTAAGTTAATAAAAAACTTTATTGAAAACCTTAAAGGACAGCTCCTAAATTTTGATATCATCAGGTAGCCGCCGTCTGCCAGCAGCTTTTTCCTTTGTCCTTGTTGACATTTCACGGTTCCCCGATCACTGCAAGTGGGAGAGTAGCTCGATTGGCGATACTTTGTCATGTGCGGCCAATTAGCAATGGAAGCTGCCACCGATGGCAGCAAACAAATCCCGCTGACGGCAAAAGTGCACGACAGGCAGGCTCCATTGCAGGACAGCTGGAAAAAACCCTCGACTCAGACTGCGGCAGAGGAACGAACAATGCCAGTGCATTTCTGCATCAATCCGTGCTCATTTTTATGAGTTTTGCCGAGGACTCCACCACCACCACCCAGCCAATGACATCCTGACGGACACTGTTGTTCCAAATGGGAAATAGAGACATGTTGGCTTTTCTGCTTCCGATTCGCAGCAGTTGACGTTTCCTGTAACAGTAGCCAGCGGAGTACACATATATGTGAAGGATGCACTGAAAATTACAAGATGGTGACAATGAAAACCCAAAGTTCTAAAGCTAAATCTATACCATCCTAGAATATGTGATAATAAAAACCTTCAAATTTATTTCTGTAAATTAGGAATCGTTTTTCCAGTGTCCCACTTGCGTCACTGTTGCACAAACACATATATTCCGACAGATGGCTCACATGGACAACGAGAACAGGCCACATATGCTAATACACGGAGGCAGTCAACCATCGCATGTTGGAGCCCCTCCGCCCAGTAACGTCCACTAATCCCTAGAGAATTGTTCATTGTTCACTCTTCAAGTTTGCCCAAAAACCCAGGGCACATTTATTGGGCATTAAAGTAAACTTTTTAATTTTTGCTACACTGCCAATTCAGATTGAGCGTCTCATTGCTCAGCGATCCCGGATTGATGGCCTCCATCTTGCGCATTCCCTTGCTGTCCACCACAAAGACCTCGAAGTTTCGCTGGTTGATGATCAGCCGTTTCTGGATCTCCACCACGCACTTCCTGAGGATACAGAAGGCCTCCGGCTGGGTGAGGTTCGCATGCCAGAATCTCTGCAGAATGCTGCCGCAGAACATGCTGCCCCAGCCGTGACCCGCATGGTTGATGGACTGCGCCGCCCCCAAGGAGTCGATGTAGTGCAGGTCAGGACCCTCGGTGGCATTATAGCCCGCCAGCAGCATGGCCACCTGGTATCTCGTGTTCGTCCTTATGTAATCCGCCAGATGCCGGCGGGTGAAGTGGGCCGCTGCCAGGGCACTCAGATGATAACCGTTGGCAATCTTGTACAGATGCAGGTTCTTTGAGATGTAGTCCGTAAACTGGAGAGTATCGCCGCCATCGCCCACGGCGGCCATCATGTTGAAGTCGGAGAGGCGGTGGACTTTGGACTGATCTGAGGGAGGATAGGGTTTGGGTTTGGTTTTTGTAAAGTTTTCAAATTTCTGCGCAATATGAAATCCTACCATCCTTCATAAAGATAAGCGACTTGGCCTGCATTGTATCCGAAGCGAGCATCACAAAATCCGGTCCCTTGATCCCCAAAATGGTCTCCATTGCCATTATTGCTTTACGTTAAATTTTATATTGACGGTGAGTATTGAATATGTATTTATTTCTACAGTGTAGTTTGTCTGCTACTGTTACGTGTTATCAAATTTTGAGTGATTTATCCCTGCTAACCGATCACGGCTTGTTGAGGTTCTGGATCATGTCGACACTGTCGTGCATCAGGGTGAAGAAGGAGTAGGCTCCCTTGCAGATGGCCGCGAAGGTGCTTAGGTGGATGGCCACGATGTCCCCGGCCAGCAGCAGCAGTGGCCGCTTGGTGCGCTCCGCCAGGATCAGCATGTTGCTGCGGTAGGCGCGACTCTGGTTAATCCAGTTGCTGCAAAAGACTGCGTAGTGGAGGCTCGAGAAGCTGGTCGCCACCATGGTGCCGTAGTAGCACAACGGATACGTTTGCAGGGTGATGCCCCACAGGAAAGTAACGTAGTAAACGCGATCCTGCACTGTCTCCACGTAGAAGACCAGGCCGAAGACGGTCAGGCCAATGTTGACGGCTATCACAATGAACTGGACCAGCATGGGACCGGTTATGAGGCTGTGCGTAAGTTCCAGCAGGCTGAAAAATATAATATAATTATAATATAAAAATATGTTGTAAAAAATATAATAATCGTTACTTATAAAGATCGTTCTGGTCCTTGATGCAGTCCACAAGTTCCTTCTCATTGGCCTTCTGCGTTGCCGCTCCATGGCCGATGCTGGAGATGCGCAGGATCAGCAACTGGCACTGTTCGGCAATGAGATAGAGGGCCAGAGGTGGAAACGAGTCGTCCGCAAAGTTCTGCAGGATCTGAAAGAAAAGGCTGACCTCCTGGAAAAGCAATACGGCCACGTAGGCCACTGTCGAGTGTTTCCAGTCGAAGGGGAACCACAGGGGAAACGGTAGGCTCCGTTCGCTGCGGAACAGGAAGGAGACCGCCAAATTCACAATCACGGTCATGTATGTTGCAAAAAACACTTTCGAGAGGCGGTGCAGGAATTTGGCCATCTGTCGGTGATAGCGGATCTGCTCCTCCCCCCTAACGCGGCCATCCAGCTGGGCTATAACCTCCCTCATCTCGGCCAGCTTGTGGAGCTTGAGGACATACATGCCGAACTTCAGGACGGTGGATATCGAGGTGATCGTCAGGCTGAAGTTGGTGATGTTTTCCAGTGGCGTTTCGAAGCTGCCAAGCGATAGCACCAACATTGGCACCACCATTGAGACAAAAACGTTGATGAACATCGCCCAGCCCAGGTATTTGCCATTGCTCAGGTCCAGGGCTCCAAGGATACGCCAGGCGCCGACCTGGATGCGGTAGTAGTCGATTCTGAACTTCTCGTTTTCTGGCGACATTTCTCTGGCCAATTTCTTATTCACTGATGGCCACCGGACAGGCGGGAGGCCTTTTTATAGCACCTTTCCATGCAATTCGCACAATTAGCCGCCTGCTATTATTCACAAATTTTTAATTATTTAATTATTAAAACGGTGGAAGGTCAAATTAAATGTTGGTTCACACACTAAGCTACGGGTAACACTCAAAAAGATTAACAGAATATTATTTATAGTTACATTTAATAAATGTATTTAGGATTTAAGAATGCAAAGTTAGGAGTGTGGAGTTGCGTACATTAATTTAATATAACTTTTAAGTATATCCAAAAATTCGTTTGTTTTAGGGGGTTTTAATGATTTGATCAATTATAATTATTCAATTATAAAGAACACATGTGGCAAGGTTATTAATATTAATCCACCCTTGCAAAAGCAGCAGCTGGACATTTCAGGGACTGCTTATGGACTTCATATATTTCTACTGCAACACCGTTTCCAGGATATGCCGCGATTCTACACAACTAAGAATCTTGGTAATATTTTAATGAGTTTTTATTGTCCGTATGACACCAAGTTTCTGTCGCTTCACATGGCAATTTATAATGGCGGTGGGCTTGAGGCTCCTGTCCCGTCTGCTTCAGCTAACCACCCATCCAGCCAGCCAGCCAGCAACCCAGCTTGTCTGAGCGTCCATTTCCGCTTGGTTTGTGCCACCGTTGGGGGCACTTAAAAAGCACTTAGTTGTGTTTCATTGAAATAATTTTCAGCATTTCCGCACTTGAACACGCTTTTCATTATCCGCTAGCTGCATTTTACTATCCCCCCATTGTCTGCAATTTTAATGTGATGGAAATTCGCGCCATTCTGAATAATTATCACATCTATTTGTGAAATGGAAATATTTCCGCAATTAAAAACATATTTTCTAGCACCCTTGAAGTAATGGCGACCATTCCATTCTCATTCTCATTTTGATTCCCATTTCCGTTCTCGTTTGCCGCGGTGTTGGCACATCCTTTGTGTTTGCAATTTCAGGCGATTATCCTGCAGTTAAAGGCGAGTTTTACAATCGGTTAGCAGGGTGAAACCTTTCAATCACCGGTCGCTTTTTATCCACATAAACAAAACCGCAACCAATTTAAGCGTTTCTTCCCTCCAGACTCAAAAACAATATTAAAAACGAAGTGACATTTTATTTAAACTTTATTGCAACCAACTGTCAACGGGGAACATTCAATATGAAATAAATTCCTAGTTAAATCAACGTCCGGTGTGGGAGCATGAGTCGCAGGGCTGGTGAAAATGTCATTTACTCTAACCAGCCAGAGCGTAATCCGATTTGAGAGCAGCACCACTCGGCTTGGAGACGAATGGCAGCGGACATTAATGTTTTTCAATGTCGATATATCGGGGGGAGTGCACTGCGACCACCGAAACGACATTACGGCGCCAAGGGCCCAGGACCGTAATGGAAAGCGTGAGTTGATTAACGAGATTTGCGAGGCGTCCACTGACTCGCAATGAAACACATTTCCAGGGCGAAATCCCGGCGGTGGATTGAGCAATCCAATTATGGAGTGTGCAATGCCATTTGGGAAGCCAAATGAATTCTATGCCCAGAGCCGGGATGATTTCGATCATCGGGGATCCAGACCAAGGCGACGCTCTCATGGTGGCCGTGGAAAGAACTCTTCGTATTGCGACAGTCGCAGGCCACTTCAATATCGGTCGACTAAGCCAAGGTGGAACCACACAGATGCTGCCCCACTTTCTTATTGCCCCACTAAGAGCTCTACTCATCGCAGAGATTTTGAGACTGCCAACGGATATGACGAAGGGTACAACAATAGCTCACTCAAATCGTATCAGAATGAAGTCTATCAACTGCCTAATCAAATATCCAGGGACTTGACATATCCTGAGGAAGAACGACTTTCGAGAGACTGCTATGATACCGAATTTTACACCGATTCCTCATATGAAAGTCCTCCTGATTATTACCCCAATGAGAGGCCAGAATGGGGGTCTTATCAAAGAAGCTATAAAATACCAACTTATCGAAACTGCACTCCCTATTACCCAGAAGAACTATCGTGTCAGGAATCTCTATCCCAGGTAAACATTTTTAGGCCAAGGGGGAAGCACAGACAGACCTCGGGATCGATGCTCCCCGAGTATCCTTTTGATTGTAATGACAGTTACGACAGGTACAAGGAGCCGAAGAATAGCAATTACGAAGACCGATATGAAGACTCGCAGCCTCCTTCGGAATTTGGTCGCAAAGTTCGATATTCGAAACGTTTCGGTTATGAAGACTATGGTGAGAAGAGGCTTAGGTCGTCGCCTTTATCTCCTCCAAAACCGAAAGCCAAGATCCGAAAGGAGTGTAGGACTCCCTATAGGGCATACAGGGATAAAGGCTTCTCAATCAGCCAGTCCAGGAATTATAAAACTGAGACTGATAGGTTCAGAAATACGGATTCGCCGGACAAAGTAAGTCGCCAATCCCATGAACATGGAATTCGCTCTAAGGAACCAGAAAGGCGTCATAGAAGCCGCTCTAAAGAATCAGAAAGTTGTCGTAGAAATCGCTCCAGGCGACATTCCCACCTAGAAAAAGTATCGCCGTATGGTAGTCCCTTTAAAAGGGCAAGAGAAGCATCTGCACAATATGATAGAATTTCAAAGCAAATTTTAGGTAGAACTCCTGACAAAAGAAGATTTAATTTTATTGTAGAGGAAATTCCACAACCTTACAAGAAGTACATTAAAAAAGAAGAACCCGTCTGTAATTTCCATTTCGACATCAATGATGAAATACCCAGGCACCAGAGAAAATTGGTAAGAGAACCGTCCGTAACCTTCGCTAATATTTCATCGTCGAAAATGTATGATAACCACGAGCAGAAAACTTATCTAAAAACCTCTGCTAATAAGAATAAATTATTCGACTTTGGTTCGGAAATACCATATAGGCTATGGAAAAACGCAGCCTCTTCACCAATGCTAATCGCATTTGAGATTCCCTATAAAAAGAAGGACCGCCCCAGAGATTTAAAATCGGATTCGGACAATGACTGCTACGCCGTCCCTTATTCAAGCTCTGTGGCCAAGCTTAAAAGAGAAGAACTAAAGAAATCGAATGGGCCGCGAGTATCACTGTACGACATAAAGAAGCAGCTATCACCAAAATCGATAAAGCAAAAAATATCGGGATTTATGAAAATGTCGAAAAAATTCCACAAACGATCGAATATCTTCAAAGACATCATGAAATTAGCTAAGAATCAAAGCCATGATGGCAAAGAAAATGGTAAATCTCGATCTGCTTCTAATTTGCCCAAATCGAGGACTCGCTCTGCCTCCCAGGGAAGTAAGAAAAAGTCCACCTTCGGGCAGAAACCAAGCAATTTGACCGATCCATCGCAGAACAATAAAGCCAAGAGGTGCCTTAGCAAGATAGGAACAGGCAGTCACTATCCGACAGTTTTCAGGGGAAAGTGCAGAGACGAGGAAAATGAGGAGTACTCCACGTGCAACATTTTCTGCTCATCGCGCTGCTCCAAATGTGATCACGGCGATCGGATATCCAGCGGAAATTGCAGCCTAAACAATGATGCTAAGAAGAATGAACCCATCATTCAGAGTGAAGAGAGTTTGACAGGCAGCATTAAGATCCAACCATCCAGGGCGAATTTTAGCCATGCCAGTTGTAACAACTGTAGCGATTCTGAATCGGAATCAAGCTGCCTTTCAATATCAATCCAAGCCAGCGTCAGGGAAAACGAATTTAAAAATGTGAGGTTTAGTCCAGCGCCCTCCATCTGCCCGAGTCTTTCATCAACGTCGAGCAGTTCTCAAAATTCCTGCACCCAAGGAATGATATACTCCAAGACAGCACTAAACAACCGGCAAAACATAGAGACGTGTTCAAAGCCCCCAATTATTCGTAAAAGTACATCCTCGGAGCTAGGATGCAACTGCCCCCGGCGTCGTGTCTACCCCAAATGGAGCTTAACCCAGAAGTCGAATCCTCCTCCCAAGATGAATTGTGCTTGCACTTGCAGACCCGCGCGTCTTGGATTATGCTTGCCAAGTAATATTGAAATGAGATCGAGACCCCCCGCAGTGGTCCCAATCGAATCAAATAAGAAATCTAGCCTGAAAGGAGCGAATAACAGGCTAGAGAGGCCGTCTAACAGAAGGGTTTGCTTACAAATTACTAGCTCCAGCAGCAGTCAATCTAAGTCAAGTTCTGGAAAGAGCACCACAAACAGTGATGAAACTTCTTGCCCCTCTGGAAAAGGCATCACAGTTAGTGATAAAAGTTCTTGCAGTTCTGAAGAAAACATACCAATTCCCGTCTGCAAGGCACCAAGAAAAATTGAAAAACCTAGGTGCCAAAAATCCCAACATAACATCGGAAAAATCGAACCTAAGCCAAGACCTTCTTGCACTTCTGGAAAAAGCATCAAAACACACGATAAAAGTTCTGGAAAAAGTGGTGTAATAAGTCTTTGCTGCAATGCAAAGAGAGAAATTGATAATATTGAAAAACCCAATAGCAAAAAAACCCAATGTAACATCGGAAACTTGTGCGAGGAACGAAAACTTAAAGTGGAGTTAATTTCTAGCAGTTCTGTAAAAAGCATCAAAATAATCGATACAAGTCCTGACAGTTCGGGGAAGAGCTCCAAAATATGTGAAATAAGTTCTACCTGCAACGCAAATAGAGAAGTTGATAATATGGAGGAGAAACCCAAGAGCCAGTGTATCACGGAAAACTCGGCCGAAGAACAAAAAAGTGAATTGACGCTAAGACCTTGTCAGCAAGAAAACCCTAGTTGTACCCCACCTTCTACAGGATTCCATTGCTTACCCCAGTTCCCAAGTAAATGCCCCTGCTCGACGATGAGTGTGTGCTCGAGGAATTTATCACAAAAAAATTCAAAATTTGGTCCGGAGCACATGCAACTAGTTTGCTTGCCAAATTGTACATGTTCCCCGTGCTTTCCTAATCCAAATAGTGGAATTACTAATAGTTTACCACCCCTGCCATGCGAGGATTCCCCAGAACCAATCCCTGGAGAAAACTTGACATCGAATTGGGCCGAGGAGTCGACCAGCGGCAAGAGTATTGTGGAAGAACTAAAACGGGAACTGCTAAATACCTTCACGAAACAACGTGATGTCCAGTACCAGCGTGCTAACTATCGAAACGCTCCGCACATTATGATTTTTCCCTGCCAGACCCCTCGGATTATTAATGCCAATCAATTCTATGGGCCTGATTCTGTAGTCTGCTGGGCAGCTTGCTCTAAGCCACCGAGTCCTTTTTGAGGTATAGTATTTAACTCAATCTAATGTGTAGAGTCTTCCAAAGTTATTTTCTTGTTAGCTTTCAACTGGACCGTGTCTTGGAAACAATCTTCAGCATATTTACAGTAAGTTTTAAATATGTCCTATTCAGTTTCTTACTTTCATTTTATGTTCCCTTCCAGGACTCAAGGCCTACATATGCAGTATACAAAATTAATTTATAGCCAAAACCACATACCATGAATAAACGAATCTAACCCATTTTGCCTACCAGCAAATTTCTTATTTATTTATTCTTAAAGATTTCATATTAAGATCCCCGTGTGTTTTACATTTTATTTAGATAGCATTTTTTTGGGGGTTGTACGAGAGCCTTCCATCTAGCTCTATATCTGTCTCTCAGAATTCTAAAGTTCCATTTTTCCAATTCCTGTCCGCTTGCCTATGATCGTCATTGAATATTTGTGGAGCCGTTTTTTTTTTATGTTAAAGTTTTTAGCTGTTGCGACTTTATCCCAGTGGAGGGCTGCCACCTTACGCCAGCGGGAAGTGGAAAAGCGAACAGTCTGGCATCTCGTCATTCCTGTAGGGTGTTGTTGTTGCTGTATGCAAGTTTAACGCAATACCGCAAAATAGCTAGATGAGCATTTTTGGAGAAAGTGAGAAAGCTTCAAAAATCATCGGCGAACATCGGAAGCTTCTCCAGATCCAATTTTTTATTTTTGTTCTGGTAGCATAAGACATTTATAGTACATGGAATTTAAGAATGGAAAAATACCAACTAATTGTTCTATTGTTTTATTTTTGTTAATGATTTTAGTTTTATTTTTAATTTTTTATGTCTTCATCTAATAGGGTTTTAAGTCATTCACACCGTTATGTAAATAAAAATATGCTTTATGACAATATACGAAATATAATAAATGATAAAAAACAGACTCTGTTTGCTGGTACCCTCTTTAAAAACGAGTAGGAAAAGTAGTAAGAGTTGCATTATGGGTATTTCCATTTGGTATATTTTTGCACCTCAAGCTCGACCGCTTCATGCAGACAATCGATGCAAAATTATCGATAACAGACGTTATTCCCATCTCTTTTGTTAACACCAAAAAATTGCGAGTTTGAAGTTAAGAAGCAAATAACCGAATTTGGAGAACTATGAGTATAGACGTGGAGGACTATGTACTTAGTAGGCAAACGATCTTGGCCCAGAAGTATAGAGTTTACGCCAAGATCGGCAGCGGCTCCTTCGGCGAGATATTCAAGGCGCAGTGTCGGGAAACAGGTGAACACGTGGCCGTCAAGTTGGAAAGCGCGAATGCCTCAAAGCCGCAACTCCTCAAAGAGTACAAGATGTACATGACCATTCAAAATGGCAAGGGCATTCCGAAGGTCTACAGCTTCTTCACCGAGGAGGACATGAACGTGCTGGTGATGGAGCTGCTGGGCCCGTCGCTGATCCTTCTGTTCGAGTACTGCGATAACCGCTTTTCGGTAAAGACTGTCGCCATACTGGCTGACCAAATGATCGAGCGCCTGCAGTATGTGCACTCGCACCACATCGTGCACAGAGATATCAAACCGGAAAACTTTCTTATGGGGATGGGCGCCCTTAGACATCAGTTGTACATCATCGACTTCGGGCTGGCCAAGGAGTATTGGAAGGACGAGACAAACAGACACATCCCGGCGAAGTCCGGCTCTCGTATGGTGGGTACTGCCCGCTACGCCTCCATCAATGCGATGCGGGGCGGCCAGCAGTCACGTCGCGACGACATGGAGGCCGTGGGCTATCTGTTGATCTTCATGCTTAAGGGCAAACTGCCCTGGCAGGGTATCAGGTTCGGGCCCCGAAAGCAGCGCAACGAAAAGATCGCCGAGAAGAAGCAGTCCACTCGCTTGGATGACCTGTGCCGGGACTGTCCTGACGAATTCGGAGCTTATATGAGCTACTGCCGCACTCTGGGCTTCGAGGAGGAGCCGCATTATTCACTTATTCGCCAATCATTCCTCGATTTGTTGAAACGCCTAGAGTACACCAACGACGGGATCTTCGACTGGACTCTGAAGCTGCGGGCCACATCGCAGTCTGGGCTGCAAATCAAGGAGGAAGAAACCGTTGCTGCAGACCAATAAATGAGCCTTCACTTTTCCAGAGACTGTCAGAAATGTCAATTTAAAATACACAAGCTGCCAGCAACCAAAATGAGTCCAATTAACAAAACTGGGATTTGGATTTGGATTTGTGCAACGTTTGCATTCTCTGGCCAGATTTCAGTTGCAGTTGCTGCAGTTGAAGCTGCCGGAGCAGCTGCCAGAAATGTCCGTCAGAACGGATGGCAGCAAAAGTCAATGGAAATTGCCAGGGGTGCTGCATGAATTCAGGGAGCAGCAGCAAAAGCAAACGGGCCTGGGAAACTTTCGAACAAATGAAAACGTAGCAAATGACAGCATCCAATTTACGTTTGCAATTAAACTGACACCGAACAGACACTTGATTTAGTCGGAGGGCAGCCTCCGGACCAGCTCACGACCACCCACATTCCGTCCGAGTCTCTGAGATGTCGATTTTTGGACGTGGCCATTCAGAGTTGTTTCCCAAAAGATTTGAAAATATGGAAATGTAGCAAAATTTGTCCTTTATTTGCCTGTCCAAGGGGCAGAAGACTTGACCAGCTGGAATCATTCCATTAGAAGAATGTGGGTCCCTCCGATTCTATTATCACAACCTTGTGGCATCTAAACAGGTTTGTGTAGTCGGCCATCATTGGATTGGTCCTTGCCTTTGAGATGTTTCAGGAGGAGGAACTTCAGGGTTTTTTATTCTTTGGAAAGATGAATTTTGAAGTTTTTTGTCTAAAAAGGAAATTTTGAACACAATGAGAAAGATTTTTCCACGAACACTGCATTATGTATTTTGTGCGATATATAAGCAAGATTCCTCTGTTATGAAAGTATTTTCCTAACAAAACTAAGGTAGGAATCTCATTTAATGGTAAATATTTTGAATATTAAAATCTTCTGCTTTAAAACTATTTGTTTTGTATAATTTCATTCAAAATATAAACTAGTTTAGGTGTAAAGTTAGTGGTGTTAATGAGCCATTGGAGCAGGTGGGTATCAGTGGACTGAACAAAACTGTGCCAACCAACGCAAGGGAAATATTAATGCGGACTCCTTATCAAAAATGGCAGCAATCAGCACGCTCAGTTAGCACCTCGTTCGGCGAGTGTGGGAATCGCCAACCGAACACTTTCTCCCCGCCATTAATCCTGTGGAGCAGCCGAGCATTTCGTCTGTTTTCGGGGAGCAGCCTCAAGTGCGAGCCAGGCTAAAAGCCCCATCAGGGCCAAGTGGCGTGTCAATCGGCCATTAACATGGGTCCGAGCACTCCCCCTCTCTCTTACCCTTGTTGCCGCCGATAAATAAAAACAAACACCTACATAGAAGGCAGCCTTAAAGCCCTAAACGATGCCGCAGCTGATTGAAGGCGCTGGAAATCGAAATTGAAATCTCACCTGTCAGATTTTCTCACTCCCAAGGCGGCGGCTGCCAGTGAAAGTTGAAAGAAATTCTTTCATTAAAAAATTAAATGCGGCAACACTTGGGAATTTGTAAGAAAATTGCTCATTAAAAGTTTTCACCTGGAGAGGCGCTCAAAGCGAATCTCGACACTAATTTTCTTTTCATGTAATTATGTGCAGCAACTGAAGAAACATCACACAAAAAATTCCCCCTCTTTTATTTTCGCCGGCAATTGTGTGCTGTACTGTGCCTCTGCTTGCACTTTTCCAGCAAGTTTTTCAGCTCGACAAGGAAAACTTGAGGTTGTTAATGCAGAGGACACAACTTTTGATGAGATGTGTGGAAGAAGAGACCTGCTCTTGGATGTCCTTTTCCTCTGGCACTTTCCACACACTCTGGGGATCTCCAAACCGTCGCTACAAATATTAGTCATCTTCATTTGGCATTCGGTTTGCACTTTCCAACTGCCAAATTGATTTGATTTCGTTTGCATTTCCCGGTGGACGCCACTCGAGTCGACTGCGTCTGCATCAAAGCTTAATATTGGAAAAATAATGTGAACAAATTGAACTTATAAATAAATCAAATCAAAATATCTTGTATTACGGCAGAAGGACATTCTCCCCGCTCTCCGAAGTGGTTCCGAGCGCATATTGCGTTCGAAATTGAGTTACATTTAAATATTTTCCCATTTGCAATGGCAAACGCTCTCGGATATGCACGTGGAGGAGGTCCAAAGTTACTCTGCCCAGGTCCCAGCTGTTCTGGCGATTGAATTTCGAGTGCTTTCATCGTAGTTAAGGTTGATTGTTTCTTGTTTATTTTTTGAGCTCGAGTAAGAAATAGCCAGCACCAAACAAACAAATATGTGGAGGAAGTGTATACTTTATAAATGTGTTTAGGTAACTTGAGAAATGGATTTTATTGCAAATCAAGGGGAATACCATTTGATTTCATAAAAGAAGTGCAATTTCTCGTTTTGCATCTACCATAGCCTTGGTAGAAATATCTATGATTAAAATTTAATTACATTTAAATCATGAAAGAAAGCTAACTTCCATGCCCTAGCAATCTGTAATTGGAAAAAATGTTTACATACATATTAAGGTATACCTTTTCTTATTAGGAGGCGTAAATAGACCGTTTGCTGCTGTGAAAGCTATTTTATTTTTACACCGTCAAAATTGTCAAAAATTGGCCAAAAATTTGAAATTGAGTTTTGAATGCAGAAATGTTCTCCATTAAAAACTAAGAAGAAAAAACCAAACCAGACTGAAATCCGTTGAGTTTGAGCCAAGTTACGACCTAAAAACCATTTAAAAAGTTCGCGTTTTTGAGCCAAAAATGTACCCATTTTTTTCCAGAAAATTAAAGGGGTTACATCGTCAAAATTGTCAAAAATTTGCCAAAAATTAGAAATTGAGTTTTGAATGCAGAAATGTTCTCCATTAAAAACTAAGAAGAAAAAACCAAACCAGACTGAAATCCGTTGAGTTTGAGCCAAGTTACGACCAAAAAACCATTTAAAAAGATTGCGATTTTCGAGCCAACAATGTACCAATTTTTTCCAGAAAATGAAAGGGGTTACATCGTCAAAATTGTAAAAAATTGGCCGAAAATTAGAAATTAAGTTTTGAATGCAGAAATGTTCTCCATTAAAAAATAAGAAGAAAAAACCAAATCAGACTGAAATCCGTTGAGTTTGAGCCAAGTTACGACCTAAAAACCACTGAAGGAGTTCGTGATTTTTGATCAAAAAAAAAAGGAAGGGGTTACATCGTCAAAATTGTAAAAAATCTGCCAAAAATTAGAAATTGAGTTTTAAATGAAAAAATGTTCTCCATTAAAAACTAAGAAGAAAAAACCAAACCAGACTGAAATCCGTTGAGTTTGAGCCAAGTTACGACCAAAAAACCATTTAAAAAGGTCGCGATTTTTGAGCCAACAATGTACCCATTTTTTCCAGAAAATTAAAGGGGTTACATCGTCAAAATTGTCAAAAATTTGTAAAACGAGACGAGCGGCTCATTTAGTCGATGGCATTAACTTGAAATTCGTAAATATTAAATCCGAATTTCCA
This sequence comes from Drosophila nikananu, assembly GCA_008042635.1. NCBI lineage: Eukaryota > Metazoa > Arthropoda > Insecta > Diptera > Drosophilidae > Drosophila > Drosophila nikananu. The sequence goes on from VNJV01016353.1 coordinate 52,594, forward strand.
CTTGAACTGTGTTGACTCCGAATTCCCGCCTAATCCCTCAACGAGCTCCACCGAATGTTTAATTGCATTAATTTATATCGAAATAATTTCAATTTCCTTTCGTGCATCGAGTGGCCAACAGGGCGTATAATTGATTCGACTTCCGCGAACGCCTCCGAAAATGGCGCCAGCAATAAATCTCAGTCCGCAGCACAATGCTCAGCGTTTGCTTTGTGAATTTAAAATTAGACGGATAAGATCAGAAATAAATTTGCATAAAACTGCATTTACATTCGCCGCAAAACCGAAATCTTCAACGCAAAAGTGGAACTCTCCACAACGAGGAGCGCACCTCGGAAACCCAGCAACTTGCCGAATGCTCGCGTTGATTAATTATCTACATGAAAGCGTGCAATTTACAGCTCACCTTAAGCTCGCCTCCGATTTCCGCGCACTCCCGTAGTTGTATTTATGGAGTGTTTAGTTGTCTGGGGCCGATTGGAGTGCGGATAAGCCGGGAAAGTTACAGCGAAACTGATTTCCATAGCGCACTTTATCTAAATTAAAATCAAAAACTCTGCCTGCTGCCCGCCCCATTCATTCCGCACGGCAATTGAGCCTCGGACTTGGTAGCTCAGTTGGCTCAGTTGTGTATATAACACAGGACGTAGGGATATGTGTTCCTTTTTATTTAGCTATTTGGCCTGAAACTTAACTGAGTCTTTGTAGCTCAACTTTCGTGGCTTTATATTTTTATTTAATACTAAATTATTTGCTTTGATATCAAATTTAAAAATATGTCTGACCATTTTCAGTCTATAGATCTTTTAAAAATTTAATATGTATATTCAAATAAATAAATTTGTTAATATGCTTAAAAGAGTATCACGTAAACCAGTTTTATTTTCGAACCCCTTTTTCCGCTTTGAACCCCTGGTTTTTATTTCGCTCAGGTTTAATTAACACGATGATCGAATCTGATAGTTTTAATGGAATTGGTTGCAGGCTTCAAAGAAACAAAAAAGTGTCCAACCAACGTAGCTTGTCGCAGTCCTTGTCCCTGGCCACGCGGAGATGATGTCACGATCTGGATTCTAGACCAGACCATCCAGGCCCCCACCTAACCCACCCAACCCACTTGGCCCATCGTCCGTTTGTCAATGTCACAGGAGTCAGCGGCTGTGCGTTGTTGTCTGCAGGTAAATGGTGTGTATTTCAATTTAGCTGCGAATAAATTGCCAACAATAAAGCGGGGGAAAAAGTGTAATTTGTTTGGGTCGTTTGTTCCCAGTGTCATATCTGCCAGAATGTATCTCTCCCGGGGTCGTAGTGCCTCCGTGTCTGCGGCTGAGCGATGAGATTCTTATTTTAATTTTGATTATGTGCCTCGGCTCCAGTCCGCTTTCTTCTGTTCCGGCCACGCAGCCACGCAGCCCCAGCAGATTTGTATCTGTTAGTTACATTTACAAATTGCCCAACGCATCTATCCACCCCCGGGAATTGGATTTGAAAATTGAGCTGTATGCGGCATTCTCGGAGGACTCATTTCTAAGCCTCTCCTGCCGCCTAATACCGTCAATGTGCAGCTCTTAACATCTGATGGATACTCGACTGTCAGGATGCAGGAAGCGGCAGCAAAATGAGGAAAGAATTGTCAGACACTTAGCAAGGCATTAGCAGGAAATGTTTGGCAGAATTGATCATGCTTGACGCAAGAGAAATTGTTATAAATATATTAGTTTCACTTTCTAAAAACCCGTTCTTACTATATTAATTAACTAATAGTTTTAAATTTCTTTATATCATAAATAAATATTATTATAGTTATAAATTATGAGTTAATAATATATTTTCTTTTTCTTTCAGTGAAACCTATAAGAAGTACACTGCTCCTGTGATCGATTTTGGGTAAGCCAAGTGTTCAAGTGAACGGAATAAACACCTTCAACGTCCGGGCTCTTCCAGTCTCATCCTAATAACTCCATTTGCCGGAATGCATTAGGTTGGCTTGCTCAAAGGAGCAGCGCCTAGTCCTACTCCTGCTCCTGCTGCTCTCCATACAGGTTACAGGTATACAGGTTAATTTCCCAGGCAAAATGGCTAAGGACATCGTCGTCATACGGGATGGGAAGCCGTAAGTCTTAGGTCGGCTTTACAATGGCCGACTTGTGGGCCATTAGCAAAAATGAAAACAAGGCCATAACCCCCGCACACAAAGGTGATTCTGCGAAACGCTTATTAAAAGGACACTTTAGCCCTGTGACAGGATGTGACGACACATCCTGGGGCGCACAAGCAGTGGTAATTTAGATTGCGTCTGCCGTCCCGAGCAGCCCAACAACGGGGTCATAACAGACCCAGTTGACATGGAGGTTAAATAGATTAGGGATATCGCTTTCAGCCAAGTGGCGGCGGGGGTTATGCACCTGATCCCAGCCAGAAGCCAGGTGAGAGATGGCCGGGCTTTGGCTTTGACTTTGGCTCGAAAGTAATTGCCAAATATTGGGACAACACAACCGGACGGGGGTGCGGCACGTGCCCAGTTCCTCTTCCGGTTCCTGTTTCAGACACGAAATTGAATTATTAATGCCGCTGTCATTGGGATCGGGAGCGATGAAAGTTGGGCGCGAACTTTGCCGAAAAGTAGAGCTTGTTTGCCCGAGAACCACAATTAAGTTGTCACTCAGGGACCAGGGACGTAAGGACCAAAAGCCTGGGCGGTGGCCTTTGACCTTGATGTGCAGCCGAAGGCGTGCCTGTTGTCCCCAAAGGATATTCGCTTCCGGGGCGTCTCTCCTTTATTTGCGCTCTTTGGTTTAATGATGGTGAAAAGCATTGTTTGTCTTTTTTTTATGTGGAAATTCTTTATACTTTGTTCAGTATATTCCAAAAATTCAGTAGATTAAACTGTAATACCTTCTAATTTTGTCGTAATCTCGAATAACTGAACTTGGTTTTGATTAACTTCCTATCTAATGATATATTTATTGCTTTAATTAAGCCAAGATAGATGTGACCCACGGGTTTTCCCACTTTAATGACTTAGGCCCTGAATTTCCTATGCACCCTGACTGACTCAAAGGTTGTTTAACATTTGCATTGTCACTTTATTAAAAATGCAAATATTCGAGAATGCCGAAGGACCCTTCAACGGCGCGATTACGCAGTTCAAGTGGCCAGGCCTTTGTCATGCCCACCCCCCCAGGGCATTGCAGTGTTTGCTGCCAGGAGGGATGTGGAGTGAATGAATCAAGAGATGGGATCCCAGGCACCGCCTGAGGCCCGCAAATGGAGAGTTGGCGGGGCGACAAAGTTGTCTTCAAGTGCGTCCTCGACGGGATGTTGCCAAACAGCCACCATCCCCGCACAAAGGTGAACGTGCCAAGTGGCAGGGGCGCCGACACTGGCACCGGCGACGAACGCTGCACCTCGGGCAAACAATGGCCAATGTGTTCCCACCACCATGTCTCCTACTGGGAAGGGAGAAGTGCACTTGGGCCATGCCTTGATTTGTATGCTCGGCACTCGGCTGCATCTTGGAAATGAGCTCTGCTTTGGGCCGGAATGACTACAGTCCACATGTATGTAGAGTGCAAGTGCGTAATGTGTTAATCTCAAATAGGTTCACCAGCAAATACCAGACGGAAATGGAATTTGTAACCATCGTTTAGGACAGTATTTTATATTTCCATAGGATATACTTTCTAACATTTTAATAAAATACCCAAATTCATTTTTTCTTTTATAAATTTTAAGGCAACTTCAAGTGCCAAGTCGTTACACAGGTTCCCTGAGCTGCAAAATAATAACAACCTCAAGGGAACACATTAGTGGGCACTTTTGAAAGTGTTTCAAAGGACGCGTAGCTTCGCTGGAAGCTTTCGTACATACACATATATTTTAATGTATATTGCAAAGGACCACTGAGCCACCGTCACCGAGGCAAACTAATTACGCGCCCCTTTAAGAAATTAAATGCATTTTGGCCTCGTCTTGCCGGCAATTTGAGTGGCCCACTCGGCGCCTGGGTGAGCACATAATTGCCTCGCCACTTGTCGTGGCTCCTCGGGAAACGCTCCACGAGGAGCAGAAATGCGAAAATAACAACTGCCTCATAATGGCATTCAGCGAAGAAATCAAAAGAGTTGACTTGCAATTAAAATAAATTAAATATTTCAAACGTGAAATGAGCTCCGGTCCGGAAATGGTCCAAGAACGCTTCTCTCATCTTGAAGCAATTATAAATTTATGTGGAACGAATTTTTCGGAGCATGATTTCTGAAATTGAATGTGCCAAAGAAGTCTTTTAGTTCAAGAAATATTACATGAAAAACTGTCAAATTAGAGTGAATTTAGAGTGTTTAAAAAATGCCTAAAGTGGTTTCAATGAACTTGCGACGCCATTTCACTTAGATGCCACTTGTATTTGGCTCCCCGGCTTTTCACTTATCAATTGTGCCAGCTTTTCCGACAGATTATTAGGAATTTATGCCGGGTAAATATGGAAAACGCAGGGCCATATTGGAATCAAACACGTACCGGGACGTGAGTGCTGGCACAGGACAGGAGCAGCCTATAGTACAGCTGTCGGGAATGGTATCGAGATGGGAATTGAAATAGTTTTCAACGGTTTGACGGCTTGGGACTGGCACACGCAGCCGGCATGCACGAGGATGACACATGTTTTCTGGCTTATTTTATTAATCACATTTTTGCCACATTTCGGGGCCGGTGCTCGGCGGGCCCACATTAAATATTAAATGGCATGGAAACAAATGCGGATTATGCCAGGCTGTGGCTCGGTTTAGTTTCAGCCAGCTAACATGCACAATAAATTGTATTTAAAATGAAACAGTCGGACGGCATCTTCCATTCCGGACACGTGCGAATTCATTCAGGACGTGGAGCGCCAGCTCTGATCTTTGACATGGCAGGCCGGTAGCAGGAGCAGGAGCAGGAGCCGGAGCTGGAGGAGACCGAGCCAGGACTCAATGTTTGCCTTTTGACGTTTACAAATTACCCACAGCTGGCGAGCAAAATGCCTGGCATTGTGTGTGTCCTATCCTGGGCTCCTGGGTGCTATATTAAACGTACATATGTCTCGGGATATACAGGAGGACGAGAGGCAAGTACTCTTACATGCGTCTGAGTGGTTTGGTGCTCAGTTAGTTTATTTTTTGCATGAATTATTCATCCGGCTTTGTCTCATCAAATTGAGCGACCTCGTTAGTCTCTAAAATGTCAAAATTTCTACTGCCAAACATTTGTTGTTTCAATTATTTAAATGTAATTTACAAATTGCACTTTTCAAATTGAGGCGGAGGCTGCGAAATGGAAATGGGGAAAGTAAGCTTTTCCCGCAGGTGAGTGTGGGGGTCGTACATGTTTTGTTTTATTTACAATAAGCATTTACATAAGCTATAAGTTATTTAGCTGAATAGACAAATGTCCTAAACGATGAAGGAATATCTGAATACCAAAATATTATATGTACAAGGCATATTAATTGCTATCCTTTATGGATATTAGGTTTATTATTAATTATCAGAAAACTTTAACTATTAACCTTATCTGTAACATAATTTGGCCCCTTTTAAAGCTCGTTTCACACGTCGTATGCGTTATATTCCAAAATATTTCCCAAATTGCTACATTAATCCATGAGCTGGGTTGTGTGTGTGTATTTTTAGCTGGGCTTGTGACCCTCAGGCGAGGTCCTGGCGTTTATGCGAAAAGTTTAATCAACAAACTAAATCGCTTAGCAGCGCGAACTGTAACTAATTTACTTTTCGTGCTAAAATCGTTGGAAAAAGTTGCGACCGTTTGCGCATCATAATGATAAAAGTTGAATGTCCCTGCAGCTATACATATACCCGTGCATATCGCCTACATCGGTGCGGAATTTATAGTAATTAATTACTGATGCACCGATTGATGGTAGTCTAATTAAAAGAACCCCCTTGTTTTTACACTTAATAAAGTTTTACAAATTTTAGAAAACAACTTTACCTAAGCAGAATCAATTGATTTGCTTACATTTGAAGTCGGCAGTAAATTTATCCTTACGAAACTGGTTTCCGCTTCCCTAATATAATTAATGAACCTATTGGGCTGGGATATTTTTTTCTAAGTGCTGCAGAACTACGAGTAGTATGCTTCTCAAACTCATTCCCCATGGAGGAGGGCAGGGAAAGGCCCATAAAAATGCGATGAAGAAGCGTATGAAGTGAGCTCTTGAATGGCAACATTGAATACGCATTCGCTTGAGGAGTTCACATGTTAATTAAATAGAAAGCCCGACGAGACCTCGATGCATTGCACTCGAAAGTCGAGTCAACTCGAGTCGAGGACCCTGGCTTTCGTCCTGGCAGCCAGAGCCGAAACGAGGCCATTCATATCAATTTGTTTGGCCTACGCATTGAATTGCGGTTTGTGGATAAGCCTTCGCAGATGGGAATTCCTAGCAATATGCCGCTGCCTCCTCAGCCGTGATCTCTTTGGCAGCGCCAAGTGCTACTCAAAATTTACAGAATTCATTTATGCAAATGAAGTGCCCTTTATGACGCCGAGAGAGATGAGATGCGGATGGGGATGGGGAGCTGGCTGCTGATGATGATGAGAAACGCCAGGCAAAGACAGAGACCGCAGCTCGGCAAAGGATGGATTGCGATTGGAATTGGTTACCAAGTGGCAACAGGACAGAGCAGAGCAGAGAGTGAAAGACAAGACCCGTGAAGTAATGAATGAAAATTGAGCAAATTATTCAGTTCCTTTGGCGCAACAATTAAACAATTTACGTACATTTCCAAGTGCTCCGGTAGTATTTTGCCAACTAATTATGCTGGCCAAAGTCGTTACAGGTTAACACAGGAAGCGATGACTTTGTAGTTACTCTTGCCCCGCAGAACTCCAACCTGTATTTCGATTGGTGAGTTGCAAAAAAGTGAAAAAATATCTCTAACTGTGTTAACTAGTTGGTGATGGCAACTAATTGTGGGGCTAAAGCTTTGTTACTTTTTGAATTGCACTTGGAAAAGCAAAGAATTCTTTGTACTTGAAAAAGTGTTAATATAAATATATAAATTAGCAACTCCAATTGCTTATTTAATAGACTAAAATGAATAAATATGATTCCGAGCTGAAAGAACTTTTTAAATCTTGGTAAATTGATTTGACAAATTCCCTAATGTCCCAGACTTTCTCTTTGCTTCTTAAAAATATCAGAAGTAGGTATTTATGTTTATTGTTTTGAGTGTCATTTGAGGGTAGCATCTTCCACTTGTCAGCTGTCTGTGGACCAAACAACTTATTCACCCATATATTGAGGGCTGTTTATCTTTGTGCCCGTCTGGCTATTCACTTGTCGGGCCATAAAGAACGCGCTGGCCAAGTCAATCTGGGCCCATCAATAAAACAATCAATAGACGCTGACAGCTGCAAATCCTGCCGCCCCGTTGAATGGATAACTTTTGCCGGGGCGCCCATTCATAAATTGACACATTATCGAACTTTATGGCGACGGAGCCAGCAGATACAAAGGCGTGAGTCGATGGGTTCGATGGCTTCAATGGCAGAGGGAACCGATCCGATGCAGGCAAATATCTGTACGAAATTAATGATGCGACACAAAAACAAAGGCCATTGCCGCAGAAAACAGAAAACAGGCAACAGATAACAGGCAGCAGAAGCAACAGTTGCACAGTCGGTGCAAAGGGGGGGAAATGGAAACGGAAAACGGAAGCCACCCCCTGGGTTGCACAACCCCAACCAAGGGGATAATTTTAGGGGTGAGGTGTGGTTAAGTGTGAGCAGCAAAAACTGGAGAAGAAAACCCTCCCTCAAGGCTTTGGTCAAAACCACCACAAAAAGGGGTGGACAAGAAATAATAAGTAGAGATGACAAACTTTTGAAGAGACACACTCGATTTTCCTAGCTACTATCTAAGAATAATATATATTAATTCTTAGGAATTCAATACATACAACATTCTTACACATGTAAATACTTAGCTTTTTTTAAAAGCCTTGGAATATTTATTTTATTAATAAATCAGAAAGGATTAAGATAAATTCGGCTTTTCCTGTGCAAATAAGTAATTCTTCTGTTAAGTATAATTAAATAAATATGACAGTTTTTAAGCTCATACATTAGTTTCTAAATGAAATATGTTTGTGGTTTACACCAAACAATTTAATTGCCTTATTATGGTTTTTATTGTCTATTTTAAACAATAGGTTTTTGTTAAATTCTGATTAAGCATTTTTTAATTAGATATACAATAAAAAGCAATATGAATTATGGTAATTTTAGCTTACTTTTTTGTGCTCCAAAATGCTTTGAAGAAATACACATAAATCATAAAAAGAGATACCGCGGAAGTATATAAATATATTGTATACAACTTGCTGAATATGCCAGATAATTTATGCAATATTTTATGGTCCAGTGCCATCTCTAGTTTCCAGTTTGGAGGATTGTGATTTCTGGCCTGAGGGCCTCAGTGCTGACGTTTTTATTAAATTCCAGTAGCGTAGTAGCGTAGCATCCCCACTCCGACTGGACTTGCACATTAAGTTCACAAATTTTTTAATAAACTGCCATCAAGTAATGAAACACAATGGGGGACTTCAGCCCCCCGAAGGGGCATGTCCAGCTTATTTTCTGGAGGGTGGCAAACGCCCTTGCAATTTTTCCCCCGCCCTCGCTGTCTGATGGAAATTACTTGTTCGGCTTTGTTGTGGCCAGCAGGGGGGCGGATGGCTGTTTGATGTATTAATTCGGAGGGGTTGGTATAAATTTCAAGTTGCTGCAAATAATTGTGACGTGAGCAAACTCCGAAAGGCACTTGGCAGACAGATGACGCCGGGAGTGCGAAATGCCACTTCAATTGTCAGGAGTCGGTGTCTGAGTCGGGTCGGAGTCGTCTACAAATGTTGTTCACCTTTTTACACGTAGAGAGCATCAGCGTCAACAACTTTTTAACAAAGGCGACGAGTTCCGAAGACGCTGCCGGAACAGGGGACATTACAGGAGGGGCCTTTGGGTTCACAGGAGGACGGCGACGGGTACCAGCAGCCAGACAATGGCTGATCTGACTTATTCATGCTGCAAAGTTCCGCGCAGAGACATAGACGGCAAGGACTTCCGCAGAAATCATCCTGACACAACGTTGTTTGACATTTCGGCCTGAATTATTTATTCGCTGCACTTTCCACATTTTCCCTAGCTGCCCAGTATTTTTTGCCTCCTCTCAATTTTTTTTGTATGCACAGAAAAATACATTTAACTTGATCGATTGTATAAATTTTATGATATATCATTAATAACACAATAAGTTTGTCATTCCATTTTTAAGAGATTCAGTTATAAATTTATTTAAATATTATTTACACCGAGTTTTATAATTTTTTTGCCGTGTTCAGTCTGCACGTAGAATCGATGTGAAATGTAAACTTTTTCAGTTTTGTTTTTATTACGAATTTGTTGTTGGCCTTTCTCTCTATCTCTTCTATATATTCTATTTTATTTATTTTTACCTCTTTTTTTTGCAGCGAGACTCTTTTATTTAATCAACAACTGACATCGCCACTGGCCGCTCATGTGACAATGGGAGACCCGTAATCCCCGTTGGCCGGACCGTAAAAGCCCCGTGGCTGCCACATCCATATTATTCCGTGGATTTGTTGCATTTGTGTGCATTTGCCAGACAGTTCAGGCGGAATCAGAGTGCCGCACAGGTTTTTGAAACTGATTGGGGAATAGGGAGCACGGACGGTGCAAAGGGGGCAGCTGGGGTGGGGATATGGTACGGGCTCTTTATTTCTCTTGATTTCCTGCTGACAAGCGGAAATCCTTATGGCCGCCCGGCACTTAAGCAAATAGCAAGGGAAAAAGTAAAAAGAAACTTTATCCATATTAAAATTGGTTTGCTTGTGTAGATTAGAAATCCATCAGGGAAATTTGATCTTGATGGGTAAACATTTATACTTTTAAAAGCCAAATCCAGTCTATTTTGCAGAAAAATTAAAGGTGTTACTTAAGTCTCTTTGAATCCTGTTCAATTACAAATAAATAAGAGTAAATAAAATCATATATTTTTCATCTCAAATAAAGTTAAGATAAGTTTAAATGTACATGCATGTATATATAATAACTTAACTATTCAGGATTGAACGCGATGTATTAATTAAAATCTCCCAGCCATTCAATTAACCAAAAGCGGTGGTGATTAGACCTTTTCACGCTATGTAATCAATAATTTAATCAAAATCGTACATCATTAAAAAAGCAGCATTGATGACAACTGACATTTAATGAGAGAATAGAAGTTAATTAGCTGCGATTGGAGTCATTCGTGTAAATCACATTTATATATATATAAATATATATATATCCATGTTTGGCAATCGAATTATGATTGATTCTTAATTAAGCAAATTATTATTTTGGCGAAGCCCACTCTGTTTTTCTATGTTTGCGGTGGTGTGGCTTTAATTTGCCATTTCCCGGCGGTGTTTGTCTAATTAAACCGCCGCTCTTTGCGGAGTGGGCGGGGCTAATTAATGGATCCGAGGAGTGTGGCAAGTTGGCAAGGATATAGGCATTTTCGCGAGTATTTTGCCTAATCAAACTAATTAGGAAATTGTTTCCATTCGAGCAGGGGGATGCTTGTGCGCACGAGTATATGCATGTTTTTAGCACATACAAAGTAGAGATGGCATTTCGATATGTTCGATAAGTTGCCTTGAGTTTTCGATAAGTAACTTAAACTAAGTATTCATTTTACTTTTCCGAAACTTGTGATAAAGAAACATGTACTTTCGTATTACAATAATAAAATCAAATTAGTTAAATCGATATTTTCGATATAACACTAAAATTCAAACCTTACCACTACCCCAAAATAAATAGAACTATGCGTTCCACCCATTGAGTGAGTATTGTCTGCGTAAAAATAATTTATGTATGATGTTTGTTTTGCGCATTGTGTGGCCTGAGCTCGGTTCCATGCGTTTGTTTGTAATTAGGGATTAAATAAGATTACAACCATCAATATCAATTATTTGAGCTACCACTTCCCCACTCCTCCACGCATGTATTAGTTGTTCATTGGAATTTACGCACAAGAAGGGAGCGGGAGAGAAAAAAGAACGCCGCGGAGCCCACAACAATGATACCCCGAAACAATACATTAAATAAATTAATGTTGATTTAATGAATGGAATGCATATTCATTAGGCCGTGCCAAAATCGCTTCGGTTTTCCATGTATTTAGTTAATTGCAATCGAACTTAGGCTGCCGCGTCGATGGGCGGAAAATGGAGGCGAGCTGAGAACACTTTTCTTTCCCGTGAAAAGCGGCTTCTACTTATTTTCACATAAGCTCCGAAATCTGATTATGGTAAAATGTTAAGCGGATGAATGAATATCTGGGGGAGCGCAGTTCAAGTGAATTTTGTGTGCGCATTAAAATACTTGAATATGTTTCACTTTCCGGGCATTAAATTCACCTCAGTAATCATTTTGAAGTCTATTTAATCCAGATTTGATATAGTGAAAGTTAATTAGAAAAGCTGCCGTATCAGGATGCTTACTAATACTTGCTAATGCACTATAAACTATAGTGAAACGAAGTAATTAATGCGAATGGGCAGTTAATTAAAAAAGAAAAATTTATTATCCAAAGTATATCATAGATATTTCACAGTTTATTTTTTCTAATTAATTGGAAAACTATCTGATTTATGAAATTAATATACAAATATTTTAAAACTAGCTTTATGAAGCATTACAAAAAATTGTTTCCTAAGAAATATTTCCTTTAAAGTAATATATAGAAAGCTAGCAAAAAATAAACAGAATTTAATAATCCTGCACATAATAAAGCAAGTTTTAAGAAATTTTACAGACCACTACTCGTCGCATAAATGTTCCTTTGCCGTTACTCACTTTTCATGCCATTTTCCTGGAATGGAAAAATTACCCCCTTGTGTTACTTGGCTACTACCATTCATTTTGGCGAGTGCATGGAACGACTTACTCAATTTTCCGACACCGACAACTCCCTGCCCCCCTCTCACAACCGAGTGACATTGAAATATTACAATAACATGTATGCATGTGTGTGCGTATCGATTTTTCTATGCCATAGGCAGAATTTTCCCTTGCAAAAAAAGCAACCAAAAAGTCAAATTTTTTCTGTGAATGTTTTTGTCACAAATGACTTTGCCGTTTTAATTGATTGCTGGCAATAAACCGAACAGGCGCCCATTGTGAAAGTGTGTGTGTGGATGACTCGTTTTCCCCAGAAGAAGTTTAAATGGAAAGCGTCAACGTCATGCATGGGGGACACGCGGAATGTGAGTGTGTGGAGAATTGGTGAATCGCCCTTTTGCCGTTTTGGGCTTTGTGGAAAATTCCGCGTTTTATTCTTAGAAATTTCTACGCGACAATTTCAACTTTTATTTGCACAACATGCAGGGGGTGGCACACTGGCACCCTCCATAAAATTCTCAATTACATTTATGATTTCTTGCGCAGCTTTTCCATTTCCCCGTCAAGATTTTCGTACCTCTCGCTGTTGAAGTGCAGGGGTATGATGCATTTGGAAAGCCATCAGAATTTCGGGGCTTGAATTTACTAATATTAAAAACGAATTAGAAAGCTTTGGAATAAGAAATTTACCTTATATATCACAGTACTAGGTTCTTGGGAATAATTTTTGTTGCCACCAAAGTATGCTATGTTTTTTATGAACCTACTTTTAGGTATTCTGTAGTCTTAACTCCACACAATTGTGCGACTCATACATGATACTGTTTGCCTTCCGTTTCGTATTCGCATTCGAATTGTTTTGCTTTGTTTTTTGGTTTTTATTTTTATGCCGCTTTTATTGCATTATTTTCAGCGGGGGCCGCTGTCGTTCTATGCATGTGTTTATTCTGGAGCGGAATGTGCTAGGGAAAATGGAAATGGAGCCATTTTCCCGCTTGGCTCGGAACGTGACCGAAACGCAATTTGCCGGGCTTAGTTTAATTTGCTCGTATTAAGCCCGGCCAAATGGCCTGCAATAAAGAATTGCCCCTTCTCGATGCCATCGTCTCGTCCTTGGCTGGAAGTTTTCAATAATACGCATACGCCCCGTCGTCCGTCTGTTTGATTTTTAACGCCGGCCATCTATTGACATGGACATGTTCGGAAATTTGTTCCTTGGCCTCCGACGGTCGCTCTGGGTGCCCCTCTTAATCCCTTTAATGGACTATTAAGCGCTTTTACGGCCACAAGAGGTCCTGCACCGTCTCATCCTGTCCTGGCTCTCTAGGCCTGCTTTATGGTGCTGCTCGAGTTTACGATAATCTCATCATTTGATGTTGCAGCACGTTCGTCAATGCCCATTTTATGCTCTACAATATTTGCATCATACACTCGTAGAAAACTATAAACATTTTAAAAATAACAGTTGCAAAATATATTTAGTTTTGATATTATTAAATAAACAATTGAGACTTAATACAATCAAGGGATTTGTACTAATGAGGGTTAAGAAATGTATGACACAGTTAATCCTTGCTTCTATAAAAAAATGTTGTCTTAAATTTATGATTATATTTTTTCCAAGTGAATGGGAGTGTGTGCTGGCATAGGAGATGTAAATTCTAGGGGTCCCTCCCAAACAGTTTTCATTCTGTTCCTGAAATTGCTAGAACTTGTCAGCAGCGGTGTGTAATAAATTGATTGTGCCAGCAGGAGGCCAGGCCATGGAAACCCTGGGCCGGACCCGTTTCTTTTTGAAATTGATACCCCTAATGGCAGACCGGGTGCCGGGCTGTGCACGGGGTGTGTGCTCCCGCCTTGATTGACATGTGAATAGGAAAAGACGCAGCCACTTTCAGTTAGCCGCCCAATTAAGAGCGCTTTCTGCCTTTTGTGCCGGCAAACAAAGCCGGACACAAAGGCCTTGGCCAAGCCCCCGGATACGGGCCAGTGGACATCGGATGCGGATGCGGACGTCGACTTGGTGGCGTGGCATGTCAGTCACGCAGTTTTTTAGACGGTCCCCACACACAGACATGGCGATGTCTGGGGTCTAAAAGCCAGAGCCAAATCCGGAGGCAGGCGTCTCCTCCGAGGCGGGCGTTGTGGCCATTCGGGGGCGTGGCATTTTGTGACTTTGTTGCGTGATTACCTTAATTGATGGCCATTTCCGACATACAAATGAAGCCACTCAATTAACACCTTTCACGAGAATAAAAGCCGCACGTCAACTGCCACGAAACTCTTGCCCGGCATTTGCTCTTTATTTATTCAGCCACATTTATTTAAATTAAATACTCTTGGCAAGCAGACTATAAAAAATAAGTGCTCGAGATTCTCTACTAAATGATTGATGAGATGGGAAATAAATAGATATTATTTCTGTATTTGTTATAAAGATATATTGTTCTTTTAGTTTTAATTTAAAAATTTCTGTGAAAAGTTAAGTGAATAAGGATTATTTTCACACATGTCTATAAAATGTTATCATATGAAGGGTTTTATACATTTCTTTTTAACTTTCTATTATTCCTCTCAACTTGCCCTGATCCCTTTAAAATATTATGGCCTAAGGAAATGGAATTCTGCTCTGCAGCTTCACTTTTGACAATTAAAGAAATTTCGTTAAGTTTCCCCCGCTGGCAGAGACTGGCAAAAAGAATTTCAAATTACATGTGTAATTATTTTGGCCGCCAGCGACGTGCCTGTCAAAAATGGTTCGTGGCGCATATTATAATGCCATTTGCAATTCTCTTTCATTTTCGCTTCTAATTTAACGAAATTAGCAAATAAAAAAGTTTTTCCGCAAAATTACACAAATGTAATTCAAATGCCACGAGACTGCGTCCCATCCGCCGCCCATCCACCCCTCCACCCATCCGCCCAGGAGGAGGACCAGGAGGACCATTCATCCCCCGCGCAAATGGCGCAAGTCAAAATGGCAAGGCGCCCAAAAGGACCCCAAAAGGCAAGTCCTGGCGAGAAAGTGGGCCATAATGACAGGGGGCGAGAGGGGTCAGCGGCGGGTCGGGAGGGGTCAGGTCGGCCAGCGCTCATTTTCGGCGAAACTTTTGGGAAATTGTATGATAATTTAAATATACAAACAAATTGTGTGGCGCTTTCAATAAAACTTTTACCATTTCTTGGGCTCCGCGCTCTCGTCATTTATTTTTCGGCCCGGCCAGCTGAGTTATTAGCGAATTAAGTGCGAAATTGTGTGCTTGCCGTGGTGACCAGTCATAGACTGAAATTGTTTTTCCTGAGCACACAGGAAATAAAAACTAAGGTTCTTTTAGTTTGTATTTATAAACTGGATTAATTCGTTATTTAATTTTTATTTATAGTAGGGATAGTCTACTTTTGAAAATATATAAACTAAAAATATTACTAGATTTTAAAAGAAAGAAAACAATGTATAAATTAAACCCAGTTCAAGATTTGTTAATATAATAAAATAAGTGTACTATATTAAATAAGTTTATTATGAATAGGGTTTGCAGTAAAAACATGGTTTTAATACCCCTCTATTTGTATTAGAATAAAATTTTAGATAGATATTCTGCTGAAGCTAAAATGTTTATAGAATTAAAACAGTTTCCTGTGGAACGTGTGAAATAGCTTCGCTGCTTCTATCCCCGGGCAATCCGGCGGCTACGCTCTCGTTCAAGCGGCTGTCAGGCGGCCTTGATTGATGGAACTGACAATTGCGGCGGCATCGACATTGGCAACGGCAACCGTGCAACAATAAGTCGACTGACACTCGCACGCCCACACCTCCGCGGCTCCGGGATGCTTCGTGGCTATGTCAATACCTCAATCTAGATGTTCGCTGCAATTTTCGAGGCCTGTCAACTTCAAAAACAGAAATGCCACATTTGCATGACAGCTCAATTCGTGAAATATTCACCCAGCCCGCACTCAAAAGTGGGAAATGTGTCCATCTGTGTCTGTGAGTTAGCCAAAAAAAGGCTATATACGGAACTCTTAATCTGCAACTGTATGGATGTTAGGGTATTATGACCATATTTGGGACTACATTTCCAGGAAGCTAAGGTGGAAAGTCAATGAATTTATTAAACACTTTTGAATATGTTATGAAGGAAAGATAAAAACAGGTAACATTTATATTTGGTAAACAAATAAATATAGTTTCTCTTGAAAATTAGAAACAAACATATGTTTAATTCTTATTACAAATTTAAATGTAATAAACGGAATTTGTTAATTTAATTACATTAAAATATTATAAAATATACAGTGTACTGCCTAGCCAATCGAAATAAAATCGCCACATTGATTTATTTAGCAGTCTGCAGGTGAGTTGTTCAAAAAGGAAAAAGTCTTTCACCCGCCGACTGAATGACTGAATGCCTGAGTGGGCCAGTGTGCCCGTAAGCGTGTCTGAGTGTGGGCGAGTGTGCCCATTTGTAATAAATATTTGACGCACAGACTTTTATGGCCTTTAACGGGGAATGAAAACAACGTCAAGCCGCACTTAAAATGGCAAATGGAAATTCTCACCAGTGGCAACCACAATTAATACACCGTAGATCCGGACCAGCTTCGATACCAGTAGGTCCATCTCCATCTGTGCCGGAGTCCGGACTCCGGACAGTGGCCATGGCAGTGCGGTTACTGCATCATCATCTCAGGACTGAGGCACACTGCCATTCGAGCCGGCCAATGCAATCAAAAGCGATTCGCATCCGCAATATCAGCGATGACCTCAAAATCAACATGGCAGCCGCCGCCCCGGCCAACCAATTTATTTGTTGACCCGTGGGCAATGCAGTCAATTTTTCCGACTGCCAGGCAGCAGGCAACAGACTACGAACTACTGTCCTTTGCCAGGAGAGGAAGCAGGGGGTGCCAGAGCCAGAGCCGGAGTCCCAATCCGTCGCCCTGCTCGCTCGTTTGTCCGCCGTGCTGGGTATAAACCTTTGAGTCGCAATTTTTACGTTCGACTGCGGAAGACCACAAAATAATGACAGGAAATTATCTCGCAGCAGACGGGTTGGCCGGCATCCAAAACAATTTCACTCTGCTGTGATTCCGATCCGGCCCCCGGCCCGGCGACATCTGCTGTAGGCCGTGGATATTGCAGCTGCAGTCCAACTAATTCCGGGCTTATCGGGGCCAATAAGGGTCGGTGGGGTCGGTCGCATTCCGTAATTGAAAAATGAAACACAATCCCCAGGCCCGGCGGCAAAGTTCGGCCAACAAGTTCTTACACCTGTGAAGTGAGAGGAGGCCCAAGGAAATCGCCAAAGTTTTATAATATTGTTAACATGAAAAAAAAGAGAAACAAAATAAATAAGCCAAGGGCGGAGAGTGGAAAAGTTTCGCTTTGTTTCTGCCCTTCCGGTATATCGTGTTATATAAGGCTTCCGGCTCTCATTCGTGATATTTATTTTTTTCATTATTGGGCAATTTGCAAAGTGGGTTTAAGTTTTTGACAAAGCCTAGTCGAGATCAAAGGGAAAACTTTATATATTTGTAAGGAGAAGGAAGAAACAAATTGTATAAAAAATGGAATAGAAACTTTCTTAGATTTTTCAATCTTTAGAACTTGATTTTTTATAAAATACTTGTCTTAAATAAAAACTCAAAACTATAATATCCTCGTGTATTTCTTCAAACCGAGCAACAACTTTTATACCCCAGGCTGATTCGAAAATGTATTCAACTAATTGCAGGGTTTCGGAGTCAAGTTTTACAATAAATGAACACGGAGAGCCTTAAGTGCATTTACCACATCAAAGTGAGTCATTAACCAAAACTTGGGCAAATAGATTGATTCGGACCGCCTCAGCGTAGTGGCCATTGACCAGGCGAGTGTGTTTGCTCAATAAATTGAACACTCTGCAAATCCGTTCGTATAAACATACGCAGTAATTTCTAAATCCAGAATAAACACCCGATGGGCGGGAAATTGGAAAGGGGGGACGGCCGCCGGATTGAGTGGAGAAATCAAATGTGCAGCTGCTAATATGAAATGTACACAAACGGAAGAGTTAATCCTTATCGACAATTTGACATCAGCAGTTTTGCTTTTGCTTTCGAATAACGAATAACGGAAACCATTAAGTTGTCACATGCAGTGCCAGAAAAAAATAAATACGTATACGCCGCGTTGGCTGGCTGGGGGCAGGAATGGGAATGGGAATCGGATCGGATCGGATCCGGGGATGGCTCCGCCTGCATTGGGGCAAAAGCAAGCCACAAGTGGTCATTCAGACAAATGGCCAAATGGCGGGGCTCATGAATAATTCAGATTTTAAATTGCATTTATGCAAATGCGGATGCTCGCAGATTTTCGCCACTGGCTGTCGCACTAGTCCCCGGGAAAATGGGGAAAAGCGGCCCCGGCCCCGGTTTGGAGTTTGGCCCCAATGCATTTGCAACTTAATGCGCCGAAAGCTGCGAGTTTTTCGCTAATGCACAATTTGTATGCGTCAACACTTTCGTCAGCCGATGGCGCTCCTTTCTATTTTTTTTTTGTATTCCCTGAAACGGGCTGGCTTCATTTTTATCAACGCAAATATCAAGGACCTATTGATAAGGCCACGCAGCCTCCATNGACTGGGAATTGGAAGGGAGAGGACCGGGTCATGTAATCGTTTTGTGGTTCCTAATGCTTCCATTTGTTTTCTTTTTGTGGAAAATTGATTAACATGGGCCCGGGGATCAGATAGAAATACCCCTCCTTCTTTTCTTTCCTATCGAGAATCTTGGTTTTGCTTTGAATTTGTGGCTTTTGTAATATTTTATTAAG
>VNJV01016358.1:0-31998 GCA_008042635.1 Drosophila nikananu
CATTTATTAAATCAATCTGAATAAATAGTTTAAATAATTTTTAACTACAAATTCTTTCACTCGTTTGTGGCTTTCCAAAAAATATTTTGGCAAAAACCACAGGCAAGTTATAGGTCTGTGGAAAAATGCTAACTAGTATTGCTTGCTAACCTCGTGGAAATCCAATCATGCCGCTTGACCGCACTCTCAATTTTATTGCCTTCATGGCAATATTTCCGCATTAAACTTTGCTAATTGCATTCGGCCCGGAAAGCTGGCCAACAAAGCCAGCTAAGTACAAAGAAAACCCAACCAAGCGCAGAGCGGCAGCAGCAGCAGCATATTGGGGCCAATAAAGAAATTTTAATTTAATCATGGCATAGAAAATCATAAACAAATGGTAGTACGCCCAAATGGACAATAATTGGGGGCTACACTCCAATTTGCTACCCTCTGGCAGCTCCTCTTCCTGCGCCGCTGCCCTGCTGCTCCTCCTTGAGGCCCATAAAAGCGTGAATGCATATTTAAAATTTCCCCAACGGCAGCTCCGCCCTTCGCTAGCCCCTCTTTGAAATACAAATTCATGAGTTATGAAATGAAATATTAAAAGTAGCTCGAATGCTTTTTAGCACTCAGTCAGTCATTCAGTCAATTTTCATAAAGCAAACACATTCCCTGTCTGATACTTCATTTGTTTCCGTTTCCGATGCTTCGATGTCAAAGACAGCGCCACAACAGCAACAACAACAAGTCAGACAAACAAACGGCCCAAATAATTATGAATGACAAAAGTTACACAAATAAATAAAGGAAAAGCAACAAGGGATATGGCAAATTAAGCCAAGTAAGCCGGCAAATACTCTGGCTTATAGTTTAAAGACAAAGTAGGAATTTACATTTGGAAATAATTAGGGAAATTGTAAGGGTATTCCCAAGAATATTACAAATTATGGGAATAGCTAAAGAAGTTGTAAGAAATTTCTTTAATAATGTGTTAAAGGAGTATCGAAACTTTTAAGGCAAATTAAGCTAATTTACTTAAGAGTAAATTAGTGTTCTTAGCCATACAGTTCCCTATACTAGCAATTAATTTAAATTCCCTTAAATTTTTCTAATAAGCTTATACAAATTCCAGTATTCCTATTAACCAATATCAATCCGTAAAGTATTCAACAAATTTGTAAATACAGTATTCGTCCTAAACAAACAGCAGGACATCGCCTGGATACCCTTCACTCATCTCAAATTTCTGTCAAAATGAATGCAAAAAAAAAAAAAAAAATGATGAGTGCTTTCCAAGGCAATCTCCTCTGCCGCCAGTCCACCATTTTCCACTGGTTTTTCCTGGCCCCACCCATCGGGTTTCAGTGTCGTCGCGGCTCGTTTCGCATTTTACAGTCGCTGGCTCATTTATAAATTTATGAGCTCAACTGCCAGGGGAGTTATCGCGTTAAAATGCTTCGCTGTACCCGCTGTAGATTCCCCCGACCTGCCCCGCATTCTGCTGTCAAATGCACTGAGAAAAAATATGTATTTTAAAACCGGAAATTAAACAATTGGTAACATTGAAAATGCAGCTAACATGGGAAGAACAATATTTCAAAAGGAAGAAATCATCCATCTTTTGTGTTCACTTTCTTGCTCACAAATTCTTGATCTACCATTTTTATTTAGTTTTTAAAATATTTAAAATACTGTTGCACATTTGTATAAATTTAAAAAAAAACGTCAGATTTCTAAAAATAAAAGCTGCTCTTAATTTAAAATCTCCAAAGGTGGTTAGTTTTTTGTTCTGTACAGCTTCCCCTCCTCCCTCATTGCAGTGGAAGATACAAAAAAAAAAAGTATAAAATAAAAATTAGCAATAAAAAGTAGAAAAGCGTGTTTGTTTGTTAACAAGTGCAGGGCGAGAGTGAAAGAGATGGCAATGGCCAGGGCAGAAAGAGAAAGAGCTACTGAGAGCTGGGAAGCTGGGAGGGAAGATGACGGCGACATCAAATGGATTTCATGTCACGTTACACAAATGTGCCAAGGAATTAAAAATGTGGGGATAGCAAGTTGGAAGAGCAACTGTTGCTGTCTTATAGTTGTTGTTGGTACTGTTGTTATTGTTGTTGTTGTTGTCCCATTAGCGTGCTACTGCAGCAAGCTTAAATGCGAAAAGTGTGTTCATTACTACCAGCTTTTCCCACTCTCCTCATCTCGCAATGAAAATTATTTTCATTTTCGCTTTGGTGCGCTCACTTGCCCAAAAGCTAAACACACACACACTTACACACACAACTCTTTCTCCCTTTCTCCACTTTCTCCGTGGCTTTCTTCACTTCTCTGGCCTTGTCGACTCTCTTCCACTGGTTAACCCTTGACTCTGGGCGGAAATTTCAATTATTTATTACGCATACTCAGCGTTGTTAGCTTAATGACTAGCTCCGGCAGCAAAACCCGAAACTGCAAGCCAAAAACCAAGCAAATGTGATTTAACCAAGACCAGGATACGCCAAACATTTGCCACAAAATTGCATATAAATCATAGAGGATGATCTTTCAGGGGGAACATTAAGTAGGACGAATACTGGAAGTACGTTGTGTTTAACCCTTTACCAAGTTAATGTTCATATCAGAGTTATGTTTATTTCTTTGAAAATGCATTAATAATGATATTTAGCTAATTGTGATTAAGAAAAGTTTAATTTAATGTTCCTAGTTCAACAACTTCCATCTATAACATTCCATTTATTATTTCTCAAACTTGTTTGTGTCAGCTGAACCATATTTCTTTTATAAATAATTTCTATATGCCAGAGGCTAGCAACCTCCTTTACTCAATCGCATAATAAATGCACAGCTTCCTATTTTCCAACTTCCCCGTAACCCGTAACCCGTATCCCTTTTCCTTTTATCCTTTCCCCGGGTTAGGAGTTCAAACTGTGTGGCATAAAAATCGGTCTCATTTTGATTGGCATCATTGATTGAAACAACACGAATCGCTTTGCTCACCAAATTACTCGCTCAAAAAAAAAAACGAAAAAGGAAGAGAAAAAGGTGGAAGTGAGCTTGTTGCCACATCTCGCTTTTTCCCGAGCCCTGGCTAAATTATTGAGTGAGTGAACGAGTGAGTGATTGTGTCACGGACCAAAGCGAATCGAGCTGGCGCCAACAACTAATTGGATTTGTGCCAACAGAAGGCGAAACCAGGAAGTGTTTTGACAATTGTCACAATTAAGTTCCGGGAACCGACATGCCAATGTCCTGGACAAGGCCACTTTGCAAGTTCATTGCACCTCGCAGGCTAAACAACGGCACGATTGATGGACTGAGGAAGCGCCCGCGAGGACAATGTTATGCGGCATAATTCACATAAATTATGCAATTTATACGCGACATATGCAAAGCCTCAAAATGGACACGACAATGCAAGTGATATGGCAAATGAAGGGTGAGGCGGAAGTGTTGTTCTTGCACTGCAAAAACAAGGGTACAATAGGGTTATAAGGAGGATTTCATCTAAACTTTGGTATAAATTGAGGAAATATTATAGAAATTAATAGAGGACTTCGTTATCAAAGAACTATTATTTTATTTTAAATTTACTTGAATTTGGTATTATTTAAATTCAATATTTCAGCTTGTATCTAAATTGAAGCTTGAAATTCCAATAAGGTAAAGTAAAACAAATCCAAAGCTAAAACATTTAATAAAAAAATAAATACATCAAATTAAACATAATTTATTTTCTTTTACAGTAATTTCTTCCAAAACAGTAAAAATTTTCAATTTCAATTGCTCCTTCTGTTTGAATTACATCTTTTGGGCAATCAGATCGCAAGACACAGGCCGGAATCCTCACATCAATTATATATCCTGGCTTACATTCACAAGGACCTCCGCACATCTGTACACATAACCCAAATCCATTTAATTCGCAAGTTTCGGGACAACTGTTTGAACAATCCACCCGAGTTCCATTAGCAGTGCAGTCAATTTTACGAGACATCCAACAAGGACTGATGAAGAACACGAGTCCCAGGAGAGCGAAGATTTCCAATTTCCACATGATCACTTATTGAAAGAAGATTGAGGTCTAAATAAGCCCAAGACGCAGCCCTCTTTTAAAGCAGCTTTGAGAGGAACCAATTTAATTAGGCGTGGCTAATAAACTTAACTTCGGAAATGCAAATGTCACAGAGTTTTATTCTTTTTTACAGTAATTTCTTCCAAAGCAGTTAAAATTGTATAAATCAATTGTTCCTTCTTTTTGAATTACATCTTTTGGGCAATCAGATCGCAAGACACAGGCCGGAATCCTCTCATCAATTATATATCCTGGCTTACATTTACAAGGACCTCCGCAAAACTTTATACATATACCAAATCCATTGAATTCGCAAGTTTCGGGACAACTGCTTGAACATCCCACCCGAGTTCCATTAGCAGTGCAGTCAATTTTACGAGACATCCAACAAGGACTGATGAAGAACACGAGTCCCAGGAGAGCGAAGATTTCCAATTTCCACATGATCACTTATTGAAAGAAGATTGAGGTCTAAATAAGCCCAAGACGCAGCCCTCTTTTAAAGCAGCTTTGAGAGGAACCAATTTAATTAGGCGTGGCTAATAAACTTAACTTCGGAAATGCAAATGTCACAGAGTTTTATTCTTTTTTACAGTAATTTCTTCCAAAGCAGTTAAAATTGTATAAATCAATTGTTCCTTCTTTTTGAATTACATCTTTTGGGCAATCAGATCGCAAGACACAGGCCGGAATCCTCTCATCAATTATATATCCTGGCTTACATTTACAAGGACCTCCGCAAAACTTTATACATATACCAAATCCATTGAATTCGCAAGTTTCGGGACAACTGCTTGAACATCCCACCCGAGTTCCATTAGCAGTGCAGTCAATTTTACGAGACATCCAACAAGGACTGATGAAGAACACGAGTCCCAGGAGAGCGAAGATTTCCAATTTCCACATGATCACTTATTGAAAGAAGATTGAGGTCTAAATAGGCCCAAGACACAGCCCCCTTTTAAAGCAGCTTTGGGAGGAACCCAAATTAATTAGGCGTGGCTAATAAACTTAACTTCGGAAATGCAAATGTCACAGAGTTTTATTCTCGCTTTATTTATTAAAGGTCTCTGAGGCTTCCTTCAAGAAACTTTTTCTTAAGAAACGGAAAGTTTTGATAGATAGAGAGAGAGAGAGATAAATCAAGAGACAGAATCGTAGAGAGAATTAAAAAGAGAGAAAAAAGGCACAAAGATAGTTACAGAAATATAGCTAAAGTTTGCGAGCAATATTTCAGCTTGTATCTAAATTCTAATTAATAAAAATAACATCTAAATAAATTTCTACAAATATTATTTGCAGTGCTAAGCATGTAAACAACAGAAAGAAACAAGTAACAAGTTGTCTTTGTAGATTTGTGTGCACTCTGTTTCAACGAGAGAGGTGAAGGACTCGACTTCTCTTCCTTCCACAATTCCATGATGACAATTGAGCAAAGGGGTGACGAAGCCAAGGGGCTTAGCAGGAGTACAGAGTACAGGGAAAGGGAAAGAGAGCTTAGAGCTTAGACATATGCACCAAACAAACACACATTTTTTATTGTTGCAGTGTAAAAACGTCAACGTGGCCCATTAGAAAGTGAATAGACAAGGTTCAAGGGTTGTGCGGTCACACACACACACACAGGCTTTGGACTTTAAGGGGTGTAAAGTCCTTAGTCCCACAAGTCCCCCAAGACCCTATATATCCGCAAGACCCCCTACTTTTTAAGCTGACTGGCGAAAAGTAGTTGACTGCAGCGGAAAAGCCCTGGGAAGAGAGTGGGAGAGAGATCAGTATCTAACAGATACAAAGTATCTATGATGCAGGTATCAGCACTTAATGACTGAAAGTAATATTCTTAATCGTTTTGTTACAGTATGTATGGATTTATTGAAAATAAACTAGAAGTTACCAGTTATTTAGGTTTTTAAGGCTTGTAAGATAGCCTAAAGATTGCCCTAAAAACTTTATTCTTGTTTCTTATAAAATTCCATCCCTTTAAAAGACCCACGTAAACTAATCTCCGAATCTCCTAATATCCTCTTATTTGTTCCCATTCAACTTAATTAAATGTAGTTTATTTTTATATTTTTGTTCGCCGTTCTGTTCTGCTCACAACTGACTGACTGATTGAATCCCTTTGTTCCGCTTTAAGTGTTTAACAGTTCCCTGGGGTGTCGCTCGCTTCGAACCAGTTCCATTTGAACAAAACGTATTCTCATTTCCTCCTAATTCAGCCAACCCCACAAACACACACACACACACATCCTCCTAGAGTTTTATAGATTTATAAATTCAAATATCATGGCCACTGCATCCGAGGCAGACAGTCAGACAGACAAAGGAGGCGAGTTGCTCCTGCTGTTTCCACTGCTGCACTGCAGCCAGTTGACAAAAACAACGAGAACAATGCGAGAGCAGCCACACATGGAGTTAAGGATATAGTCCGGGGGCACACTGGTGGGTTAAGGGGCGGTCTTTCCCTGTCTCCACCAGCAGCTCTATCTACTTCGCAGTGACAGCGAAACACTGCAATAAAAGTGGTGGCACGTTGGCGCGGAGGGGTGGAATTTACATTTAGTTTATGAGTAGACAAGCGACGACAATAGCGGGGGAAAGGCATCCTGATGACCGCCCCATCCTTGCCCCACATAGTGCTGCTTGTGAGTCTTCTTCAGGGCAGTGGCTGCCACTGCTGCTGAGCTACTGGCAAGGCACTGAGGGAAATTGGAGTGTCTTATAGGGAAAATGTTCATATATTTATTAAAGTGCCTCAAGCTCATTTATAAAATTAATTACTAGAGAGACTTTAAGCCTATAGAAAACATCTTAAATATTATTTTGGTTCTTAAAGACAACAGTCACCAAAAACACTTTCAAGTGCTCCATTTCCGCAACTGTTGTTGTGGTGCGCCGAAAAAGGTCATACACAATGAAATGCACAAATGTCAACATTTAACGGTCAAAATGGTCGCCAGCAACTGACAAGGGGAAGCACACACACCCACTCACAAAACGAGGGTGTCCCAGGGACCGTAGACTGAGCATTGTGACTTCCAGGAAGTGGAATCCCCACAGTCGACCTTAGCCAGCATTTGCAAGCTTAAAGTTTATGGCCCAAAAGAAAAGTCGGCGGGCACAATGGCCAGAACAGAAGCAACAGGGGCGGCCAGCCAGCTTTGGCCCCAGCTTCTCATTTGCCAAGCCAACTAATCAGGTTGACAGAGAGGCCAGTGGACTTGGCTTTGTGGACAAAAACACCGGGCGTAAACGGTGGACAAGGGAAATTTATGAGAGTTACCAAAATCTGACACAAAGTGCTACGGGTCTAAATTCAAAACTATATTACAAAACATTTCTAAATTAATTTTCTTATTTAAAATAATTAAATATTTAGATTACCAAATACCAATAAATAAATAATAATAATTTATTAAAGGTTAGGCTTCCTTCTTCAACTTCAAGAAACCTTTCTTAAGAAACGGAAAATGTGATAGATAGAGAGAGAAGGGATAGATCGAGAGACAGAATCGTAGAGAGAATTAGAAAGAGATGAAAGAGAATAAAGCATTTCCAAACCCAATTTTAAATGTGTTTTAAAGAAGATCTAAATATATAAATGTGACATAGTTTCATTGTCTCTTTATTTTTTTTCACCCAAGGAAAAGGACCTTTGTGGTAGTTCAATCCTAATGAACTATGCACAAAAATGACCTCCAGCCGCAGAGTGAGTGTTTGGTGGACAACACACACCAACATGTTATATCTATCTATCTCTATCTTTTCCACATTTTCCGTTTCTTTTTCGCACAAATTACATTTTCGTTGGAATGGACCATGTTTTTCAGGGTTGCCACCAGCTGCCCGTGGATTCCCTTCCGCTCCCTTTATCAGGGGCGTGGAAGGCAACCCCTAGAAGTGCAAAGAGCCCTAAAATTATGTCTAGCCAGGAAGCAAACTTTGTGTCCTTTGTCCAAACACTTTATTAGCGCTACAGCCATAGCAAAAAAAAAATATAAAATGTATTAAAAGGATTTGAGAAAAAGGATTTCTTCGACGGAGGCCGATTCAGCTGGGACTTTTCGCGGTTGTAATTAGAAAAGAACTTTATGAGCTTCTACATACTTTCTAGAAATTTAATAATAAAATTAAACGTATTTCAACATTTATTTTGCTCATCCCAATAAGGTTCCATCCTACCAACATACAAAAGTCAATTAACTTAACTTAATTTTTAAAGGCTCTTTAAGTATTCTGAAAAAAAAACGGAAACTAAATGAGAATCTAATTCAAACCTCCCAATCACTTGGATCAAGATAAAAAGATATAAATTTGAAATGTATATATTGTAATTATAGTAAAATTATTGTTAAATTGTGTGGTAAAAAACACTGTTTCCTTGCTTTTTAACTACATCTTTCGGGCAGTCAGATTCCAAGACACAGTGTTTAGACCTCTCGTCTATAAAATATCCTGGCTTACATACACAACCCACTACGCACTGTTGAGTGCAAAGGCCATTATTCTCATATTGACAAGATGGTTGACAAGCTGATCCACATGAGTCATACGTATGATTTCCCTGGCAGTTCCCCGCTGAAGAACAATCGGAGGTAGTGAAGAAGATCAGGAGCCCCAGGAGAGCGACGAGTTCCAATTTCCACATTTTAACTTATTGAAATTAGATTGAGGTCTAAATAATCTAAATAATAAAATAAAGCTTAGGGAGAAACCAATTAAATTAGGTGTGGTTAATGCATTTAACTTCGGTAATGGACATATCCAATACTTTTATTCATGCCTTATTTTTTCAAGGTCTCTCAAGAGTACATTGAGTGGCAAAAAAACCCATCTAACTAGTTTCAAATTCCAATTTACAGTCGCAAGACACTGGCTGGAATCCACTGAATAATTACATATCCTGGCTTACATTTGCAAGGACCTCTAGTACACGCAACATGCCATTGCCTTCGCCTTCAAATTCGCAAGTATCTGGACAAGTGACTTTACACAAATGAAAAGTTCAATTCACAGTGCAGTCAACATTTGGAAAATACGTCCAACAAGGAGAGATGAAGACCCAAGAGTCCCAGGAGAGTGAAGAATCCAGATTTCCAAATGTTCACTTATGGAGAAACGATCTGGGAATCAATAATTCCCCAGCACTAACGTTATATTTAATTGTTTTTGAGGAAAACTATTTTAATTAGGTATGGATCTTATTTTATTTTAATGTCGAGGTAAAAGCTTTTGAAATTAATTAGACAGCCGAAGCTAATGTATTTATCCGGAAAATTACAAAACATAATTTGTGTCCATTGCAGATTTAATAACTGCTATTTAGAGTGTAAAGTACAGCAAGACCTGACTAAAAGTTGACTGATTTCTGATCATTGTTACAGTCTTTATAATTTAACTTAATAAACTTATTACTAACTTTTCTCTTTCCAACTACCAGTTTTGACTATAATGTGCCATGAAAGAGATGGCTAATTTTTTCCTAAACCTCATTCCATTGCTCCAGAATCGTCACATTCAATTTTCACATGACTTTCGCACAGTGAAGTGGACAATTTGCATGCATGGCCATCGACAATTGTTCTAATACTTTGGTCCCTGTTTGTCGGGAGTACCAGATGTTGCCTCCTTTGACTAGGGAATCCTGCAAATGCAGTTACTGCATTTACGGATGGAATGCACAAAGAATAATAATCACAGAATCGTAGCTACTTGTTCACAGTCAATAAGTGATACCTGAAAATGATTTAAGGTATTTGAATGTAATATTTTCTTATTGGATAATATAGTAGGAGACAGCTAGACTATCATCTTGTTTAATAATAAAAAACCTGCAGGTCCATCACCCTAGACTTTCTAATTAAAAGTCGTGAGTCCACTTTTGTCTTTTAAGAAATAAATTGCTTTAAAATTATAATTAAATCTCTGGCATTTTCTTAGCCTTACTCAGATGCCAATGATATGGGCTAGTTGACACAATTTCTGTGGATTCTTCTTTCTCTGTACGGCGAGTCGAGAGCAGGCCGATGCTCATAATTATGGCAATTGGCAGACAGAATTGCAATGCAATGTGAGCCTAAAATTCTGCAGTGGCAACACTTTGGTGAGTGAGGGGAAAATGGGGTTGCAGGCAGCAGCTGCGGCTGCCATCAGTTGCTGTCGTCGTCTTTTTGGAATTTAATTAAAGTTTACACAAGTAAACAAATGACAGTCTGCAGCCGCCAACATTGCAAGATATTTGTCTGCATTTGTGCAGCTGTATCTGTATCTGTATCTGTGTCGCTGTATCTGTATCTGTGTCGCTGTATCTGTCTGTGTCACATGGCCACAGAACGAGTGAAAAACCAAGAAGTCTCAGTAAAATTTTATTAAAGAAAACTCACACACAATTGCCAGACGAGGTAAAGTTTTCAGTCAGCAAAAAATTCTTTGCATTTCGGTAGGCATTAAAATAGATAAAAGTTTTCAACGAGGGTTGTACTAAATCTTTTAGCACTTTTAATTTACTTCTTTAAACCTACTTTATTTATAATCAAATACTAAACATATGTTTTAACATTTTGAACTATATTTTTCAACAAACGTTAGTAGCTACCTTCGCTGGAAAATTTCCAAAACTGACTGTTAATGCTACACGTGTGCGGTGGCAAATTTGTTGTTTTCAATGATGGCAGCTGGTGCCGTAACAACAACCACAAACCGTTTGGTATTTATACCATTTTGCAGCGGCGTAAAACTAAAATCTACCGAATTATGCAACAAAAAATTAATTAAACACAATTTAGTTTGGCCGGACCCCCAGCGTACCCATGAAATGAAAGTGCGCCACAAAAAACCGCGTTGCGCGAAAATCGCTGCGGTTTTCTTTTTTTGTATATAAAGATTCGTAAAAGTACAGTGAAACTGCTATAAAAAAAAAAAACTTATTTGGATATTTAATTTTAATACAAATATTAAAAGATATTTTTTATAACTTGACTCAACAGAATTTAAATTTTTTAAATTTCTAAAGTTGTAAAAATTCTAATGAGAAAAAATATCAGTGATTAATATTCTTAGAGAAATGTACTATATTTAAATTCATAAACCTCTTAGCCTAAATTTCTATGTCATTTTATACTTTCAAAATTTTTTTATTTAAAATTTGAAAATATGTTTAATTTAGCTTTTCTATAGTAATAAACATAAGCTTTAAGATGGTAACTAACTTTAATTTTTAATATCTCAAAAATTACCATAATCATGTGTAGTTGGTGTCACCTATTGAATGCTTGACTGTAGAAGTAGTGACAGTAAAATTATTGTTATGCAAAGCCTAGGGGAAAAAAGGGCAATGGAAAAGTGACCACAAGCGGCAGCAAAAAAAAAAGGTTCAGGGGACAGGGGCCACATTCCTAAGGGCAGGATTGGGACTAACCGGAGGGGAGGTAACGAGAGCTCTTTGCGGCTACTTGACTTAATACCTGCAATAATTATTATAACCGTGCGGGACAGAGGCAGAGCGGGCATTAAGGCGGGCAACAGCGGCGGCGAAGAGGGCAAATCTTTTTGTGCAATAAAAAAATATATATGGCGGGCAACAAACAAAGTTTGAAACGGGCCCATAAAAATGGTCAGGATAAGCACTTGGACTTTGCATCGAGCGATTTATTTTTTATATTCATTTTCATTTATTTACTTCTTTTTCTCATTGCTCGTGCACACAATAGAATTTATTGCGGCAAGGTTGTGGGGTTGCCAGGACGTTCTCTCTTGCAAATTCTTAGAGAAATCAAATTTCCACATACTAAAATATTCTTAAAAATTTAATATACAAAAGTTTATGTCTAGTTTAGATTATTAACAGAATTTCAAGCATTTCAAATATTTATTTGGCTCGTAAATATGCCTCCTAAGTCAAGCATATTTTTCTGATCGTTTTCTATAAGTTTATGCCAATATTTCAATAACACAAATATCGTAAAAGTAAATTTATTTTCCCCTATTTATAGGCGAATCTTTATGGAAAACGATTAAGGGAATCCCTTTTTTTCGGCCAACGAGACCGTATTTATTTGAAAATGCCATTTGAATATGGCGCGGACCCGTGGGCGCTTTTCTACGCTCAGTTTGCTCACGCCTTTCATTAAATTCAATTTAAAAAAGAAAATTTTTAGTGCCCTGCCATAAAAATAACAGCCAACAAGCGAAAAGGAGCCAGAGGCAAGAGCCGGAAAAAAAAGGATCTACGGATGACGACAACGTATCGCGAAGGTCATCAATTACAGGAGGTCCACCTACCCCAACACCCCTGCTCCTGCTCTGGGTCCTGCTCCTCCTCTGCCCAGTGATCCCCCCACCCCCTTTGGGAGGACCAACAACAAACACAACAACAAGCAGTTGCAAATAACTTGGCTGAAGCCTCACATTATCCGGCCATAAGCACAAGTAGGAAGCTGGTCCTTCAGTCTGGATCCCTTTTATTATTTCTCTGTATACCCTAGGTGAGGGTATTCCTATTTCAAGGGATAAATTAAGAAATTATATCTATATGAAATTAAATTTAACGATAAATATACCAATAATTATTATTTGTTATACCATTTACATACTTTTGTTATGCAAAAATAACCAGATATATGCTTAGAAGCATCAATAAATTACTTAAATTA
The DNA here is from genome assembly GCA_008042635.1 of Drosophila nikananu. Taxonomy (NCBI): domain Eukaryota; kingdom Metazoa; phylum Arthropoda; class Insecta; order Diptera; family Drosophilidae; genus Drosophila; species Drosophila nikananu. Next base: position 12,703 of record VNJV01016358.1, read on the forward strand.
AATGTTAACTATTTAAATAAAATAAAGTTATAAAAATTAGTGAGAGTACCTAAACTTTCCACTTTCCACAACAAGCCCCCCTTTCGCAATTGGATTTTTCCAGCAGCTTTTTTTTTGGGGAGAAAAACAAAAATGCTCTGCAGATATTTCAAAAGCCATTGACACCCTTTTTGGGCGAGGCGTGGCCTGGCCTGGCCAGTGTGGGGTTAAAGGCAATGCTTCGGCTTGGAGGCCTGCCTTTGAAAAGCTGAATGACCAAATAAATCATATCAAAGTGTCATATAAAAATCGTAATCAGATTTTGAAGCGCACACAGCCCAGTGTCTGGCGGCACGAGGCGGGGACGGCGACGGAGAGACAAGAAATATGTTTGCCGGGCTTGGCATGCCCATGCTCTTACGCTTTCTGTAAGCCAACTCCATTAAAAGTGCTTATAAATAAGGTGCTTGAAAGGCAAGTGCACAGAGAGAGAGAGAGACACGGGTCGCACACGGATACACACAATGGCCCTGGGTCTGGGGCCATAACCAACAAACGCTGCACCCAATGCTGATATATCCTCAAAAATGGGCACCGCAGCCGAGAGATGACAGCGTGACAGGACATTCGGCAAACAAGGAAGCTCTAGGGATTTTTGTCCGAGTTTTTAAGAAGCAAAAAATAATTAAAAAGCTGTTTGAACCGTATTATTAGTAGGGTTTATAGAAAGAAATAGAATTCCATTGCCTTTGGTTTATATATAAATTAAAATAAGATTGGATGGTAATTTACTTAATTATATCTATTAATTTATAAACCTATATGTATACTTTGCATTTAATATTTTATTCCTTCATTTGAAATTCTGATTTTACTTCTTCAATCCATAAAATACATTTTAATCTTAAGCTTGGAGAAATGTCTCAAAAAACAGATGTATCTCAACCAATTAATGCATCTGAAAGCATTCTACGACTATAGTACTACTCTCATCTCTCCTCCTTGACCTTCTCCTGTAACAATGCAGATACTTCACCCATAGTGCCATCGCTACTGGTAACCCCGAATGGGAATCCCGCAACGTAACCCATTGGCCACCGCCTCTGTCGCACAAAAGTTTTTGAGTGTGTAAATTGCAAAAGACTATTTGACAAACGTCGGTCAAAAGCACAGGACATGACAGAGTGCCGGCAGAGTGGGGCGGGGGGATCAAAGGCTATGACCGTAAGGACAACCTGCTCGGGATTTCGGTTTAGCACAGGGGCCCAGGGCTCAGTGCTCCTCGCTCAGAAGAGGGTTGCCCTGCAGTTAATAAAAAATAATGTGCTTCAATGCGGTTTATTCAATTTTATGGTTCGGACTTTTCAAAAAGCCAAGCACACACATAAACACTCACTCACCCAGGCCACACACACACACTTCTACAGACAATGATTCCCATCATCTTTGGGGTACAGAGAAAAATATTTTAATTTTAAGAGCATATTTCTATGAGATAAACTTCTGTAAAGACCTTTATTTTAGTTTTGTGTGTTCTTAAAAACCATTTTTTTTATATAAAAAATTACTTCTTTGTGGCAGAGAAAATAAAAATATTTTTTAAAGGGACTTTGAATTTATAACTAATTTTATCTTAATATTTACCTATTATTTATTCCCTTCTTATTTTTATAAATTAATTTAATTTCTGTGTATTTAGTCTCTTGCCCTCTACCTCCTTTTTCGAATCTTCTGCTTGTATTAAAAAGAAAATCGCATTTTTGGCTGGGCGTGGCTGTTTTCCCCGCCCCCAATGTCCTTGCTTGTAGTGGGTGAATCATATAAAACACACATAGATACTACCTCTCACGCACACACTCACAACACACACAACAATAATGCGACGATGGACGTTGCCGCCTTTTTCTTTTTGGAATATTTATGAGTTTGCTTTTCAAATTATAGATGCAGAGGGCGGGGGAAAGTTGAGAGGAGGTGAGAGGTTTATGGCAAGGGATATGGCCATTTTCCCTGTGTCTGTTTGTGTGTGTGTGGGTAGCATTAATGTGTGTGTGTGCCTTGAGGGCATATCACTTTCCAGCTATTTATGAAAATGTGTTCCGCGTCGATTTTTATTGAAATGTAGGCGGGAGAAGGCAATAAAAGAAAGTGTTTATTGATTCTAAATGTTGGGTTTATGTTCAACTATAATTTTAAAAGTAAATATGATGCAATCTATTCAAAGTTTACCCTTTTTTGATATGGTAATTATTAAATTAACTAGAAAATAATTGAAATCAATTGTGACTATAATTTATTATGTATATTAAATTAATATTTATGTGACTTGGTTATCTGCATTTATGGATCAATAATATACCAAAATCTTGAATCATTTATATGTAGAAATAAAATAAACTAGTTAATACCTTAAAAATACATAAACGTACTCCAAAACGTTTATAACATTTACTAAACTTAACCCACAGCTTCCTTGATTCCATTGTCAAACCCCAAATTGGGCGCCAAAATCCATAATACTTTAACACTTTGCTATTCACCGCCCCTCATCAGGGGACACAAACTTTAATTCCAGCTACGAACAGCAGTAATTGCCTTCAATTACATTTATTTATTTGCACTGGGCATGCCTCCCCCCCGGCAGGTCACTCTCCCTCCCTCCATTCCTTTAATTTTATACACAGACCAAACCAACCTCATCCTAGATTGGCTTTGCTCATTGACCATTTCAATTGGGTATCGCTTTGATTCGCATTTCATTTATGCATGATGACTGGACTCGGGACCAGAGACCTCCTCCGCTGCCGTCGACTACTATTTTATTTTTCTCTCAATTTATTTTTTTTATATGCATGTATATAGAGTGTGTTTGGATGTGTTTTTTATTTGAGCGAGACCAGCTCCTCCGTCCACCACCATGGTTTATTATGATTATCATGTTTTATTCAACAATTGATGCGCAAATTGGCAGTTGTCTGGATCATTTACAACTCTACGCACACGTGAAGGGCGGCACGGGAATGGGAAGTGGCGGCCAGAGGCCTCTATGGCGGGTCAAGTGGGAAGCTGAATTAATAGGGAAATGTGTTCCAGAAATCAACATTCAAAGAGATTGATTTACTTCAATGCTTATTTCAAGTTAATAAAAATTAAATGTTTAATAAGCAAAAAACACTTTCGTTATTGTATAACAATTTTACAAATAAATTTAAATTCAACCTCTTTTCAAGGTGGAAAATTTTCAAACCTATCTTAAATTTCAAATTTAACCTCCGTAAAACATGAAATATTTCAGAACATTTCACGAAAATCAATCTGAGAACCGATAGGATTTATTTTTGCTGCATTTAACGCTCGCTCGCTGCTCGTCAGCTGCGTCGAACGGGGCGTATGATTAATTTGAAATACAAACAAACCGAAATGGTGAAATGGCGAGAAAAGAGAATTGTAAACCGCAGTCAGGGGGCGGGGGGGCGGACGGATGGAGGTGGTTGTGCAACCGGTCATGGGCGTGGCAGAGCGTAAATTTGTAGAAAATGCTTGATTTCCGCGCACGTAATTAAGTCCATTTGTTACCACCCCCTCGCAGCAGCCATTCCAGCCCCCCGTGAAATCTTCCTGCGCTGCCGCAATTGCATTTGGCGAGTTGGGGGGTTAAAATATGTGCACAGGGGTTAAGGTTGGGGGCTGGGGTGCAGTTGAGAGGCGACAATAAACTTATATGAAATTAATTGCGCATGCAGAAGCGACGGTAGGAGCTAGAGATGGCACTGCAGTCGATAAATAATCGAATTTATATTGATAGTTATTAAAACAACAAGTTAAGTAGCAGCTGTAGGAATAATCAATGAATAATTTACATATTAAATAAACATATAAAATATTTGCTATAAGGAATAATTAACTTTTATTCAAAAAAAACCCCACCAACGATATATTATCGATAAATTCGATATTAAAATATGACACCTAATAAAATAACATATTTTTTCTTCAATCTTTGACTTATTATTATTACAAAATTTAAACTCTACATGGGAATATCACTTTTTTAATACCAGAAATCGTTTTCGATAGAGTACGCTCGATTTACGATATTATCTTTTTCCTTCCGTAGCTGCCAGTGACAGGCAGCTGGACAACTGGGATCGACTGTCGTCTGGCATCGCGGAGCGAAGCTCATGCATTAATTAACAGTCAAGTGTCGATGGAGGCTGCCGCCACCCTCCCACTCAGGGCAGGTGGAGGTGGAGGCGGGGAGTATCACACTTTCAACTAATTAAATAGCTTTTGATTTTTGCACACCAGATGAAATTTCAATATTAAAGCGGCTGCTGGGCTGGGGGGGAAAACAGCAGGCAGGCAGTCACCGAATCCGGCATATGTTCAATATTTGCATAAATATTTTAATAAAAATTAAAAATGAATGGCCAAGCAGCAGCAGCAGCAAGCGGGAGCACCAGCAGCACCAGTGGGCCCTCGATTCCAGACGAAAAGCAACCAAGGGAAACATTTTTTATTAAAATGTAAAAGAATGAAGGAAACATTGTGGAGAATTCAGCTACAAAACGATGAATTAAACACTCTAAAAAAAAGTTATACACAAAAAATGCATTCAGAATATGGGCTTTGCGGACTTAAAAACAGAAATGAATTTAAAAATATTTCAGTTTGTATTATGTTCACTATTTTCAATCGGTTTCTTGTATAAATTCTACAATAAAGAGTATTTTAAATAAACTTTCACCTTTCTAAGTAATTATTTTCTTTGGCATATAATTATACAAGACTTAGACCTAAGCTGATATACCCATAACCTGGAACCATATTCCGGTCGACAAACCCAGGCAGCGACTGCTAAACCGCAACGCGTTGTAAAAATTTGCGCATCGATTTGCGGCCAGACGACGGCCAGGCTCTCGTCCTGAGTCCTGTGTCCAGAGTAGAGGAGTCCCAGGGACAGCGGACACAGGACTCGACTCAAAGCTCATGGACCAAAACAGTGCCACAAGGCGGACAATGCAAAGGCCCCGACAATGGCAAGGCCTGGCATGGAATCCTCGGAATCACCGGCCACCATTACCATCCTCATCAACGCCGTCGCGGCACTGTGGGCCGAAAAATGCAAATGACAAGACACCCGGCTGGGCAGCTCTTTGATTAGCGGCCAATTTAAATGCAATTGCGTTTCGCAACACAAGGTGCAAAGCGTTCAAAATTGCTTTAAAGGAATTCCACGGTGCCCAGTGACGGCAGTTACGGGGTCCACGGTGCGGATGGAAATGCGGCCGGAGCTGCGGATGTCGATGCGAATTGCACATTGGCCATGTCTGCAGTTTGTCAAGAGGTCTGCGGGAAAAACCCCAAATAAAAAAAAAAGGGGGAAACAGATCCCCAAAGAAGATGAAAATGAAAATGAAAAAATACACAAAAAATGGTACGGGACTGCAAAATGGAAATGGTAATGTGCGCCTATATAGACAAAAGGACAGCGAGGCGGAGAGGTTAGCTTGAGATGTTACTTAAAAGCAATTGTAAATAAGAATAATATTTATCAAATAATAATAATAAATCAAAAAAACTAAATTGCCTATTTTTAATACACAAAATACGTTTTTAAATAATATTTTCAATAAGAAATAACGAATTGATACCAGATAAAATTTAAAATTTTAGGTAAACTTTCACAAAATAAAGTTCAAAAATAAATATATATAAACGAATGAAGAAACCTAATAATATTTTTTGTTATTTTGCGGTTTATATTATCTATGAAAAATATTTATTGGGTTATTTCATTTTTTTTTGTACTAGTTGGTTTATACGTTAAATTGGTTATTCCAGTTTAGAGGACTTTTTAGCTTAAGGTATTTATTAAATTATGTTCTTATATTAATATTTATGTGCAATAAATTTATTGCTATTTTTTAAACAAATTCTAATAATATATAAATATTTTTAAACTTATAAAATAAACCCAATTAATATTTATTTATTGAAACCCATCAATTCGACCTTCGCAATTGCCCAGACTTGCCGCCCATAAGTTGGCATCATATTTTAGCAACCGCTGTTGTAGGTGTGTGTGTGTTTTTGTGTTTGTGGGTATTTGTGCATTTTGTGAGTGTGAGGGTGTGTGTGTATGTGTGTGTGTGTGTGTGTGAGCGAGTGCGGTCTCGTTGATGCCCGGAAAATCCCGACGCGACGCGCCAGTTATTGTTTTGCCACTTCAGTTTCTATTGTTATTGTCAGTTGGGGGGAAAAATGGCGGGAAAACCCGGGCGGAAAGGGGGGAAAACCCGGGAAAGAAATGGGGGAAATGCAGCGGTTGCACAGCTGCAGCATTTTGATGGCAACGACTTTACATCCGTGCATTTTTCCAGCTGCAGCGGTGCTTAAACAATTTAATTTTGATTTAAGTGCGATATTAAATGTCAGGCAATTCCCTACTTTTCCCACAAACACATACATTTACACTATACACACACACACACTCAAATGCAGACAATACACACGCACATCTCTGCTGCAATGTGCGAATTTTCAACCTGTGCTGGGGGCAACAACAATGGCAACAGAACTAATTCTATTGACTTTGCTAATGACGTAATTAAGCGCATTTGGCAAACGTTGCGTATACGCAACGTGCTTCACTTTCCAGCTGCATTGTGCTTTTAATTAAGTCCATTTTAATGATGGCCATGGCCACAAAAGCTTTTCAAGCGACGATTAAAAAGACGGCTTGGACTCGAAACAGGACGAAGAGCTCTAAGCTCGCAGGCGGCATCGTTGGGAGTGAAATATTTTGACAGATTGCGAGGCAAGTGTAAATTTATGCAAATTACATCAATAAAAACATTTCGGTTTTTTCTTTTCGGCCAGGCTTTGCCTTTATGATTCGGCCAAGATGGCTGGCCGCGGCGTTCAGCTCATTTTCTATTAACAACTGCGTCCATAAAAACGACAATGACAAGAACGACGACGGCAGCACCGAAGGCTGTTGGAATCCTGAAGTCCTGAAGGCCAGGGGCGCGGGAAAATGGCTAAGCAGCGTAGCCAGCGAAGCGTCCAAGCGGAAAACCAACTACGGGACAGCCTCATTTGCATGTTGCTCAGTACACTTCCCATTCCTGCCGCCGCGCTACCCGTTTTCCCCTCCAAATATCCTGATGAGACCAGCCGTCAGTGTCCGTCGTGCGTCAGGACGTCACAGTCGTCACCATGTGGTTCCGTCTGCGACAGTGGAAATGAGTCCGTCGCCAAAACCCCACAAGCCACAGTGGCAGAAAATGGGAAAGCAATTCCCCAGAGTTATGAACGAATTTTCGTGAACATTTCCTTGTTAATGCGGTGCACATTAAGTTCGGAAATTTATTCTCTTTTAAATTTACCTCTTATGTCGGTTTTTGTGAAATGCTGCAGGATGTTGAGAGAATTGTTGAATAACTTAGCCTTTTGGCACCTTTAAAAAGGGGATGGTTGTTGTATACATTGAGAAGTTACTTTAAAAGGTGTTCATTCTGAAATCTCACTTAAAAATATGGCATAAAAAAAATTTTTTTAATTTAAATAAGTCAGTAGTCTACACAAATTATTTTAAAAAAGTTAGTTGCTTCAATAATTATTATAAAAAGGAGCAAACAACAAAACTAGACTTCAAGCAATACTAATACATAATTAATAATACAAGTAAATAAAATTTTGGGTAAGATTAGAAATAGAAAGGAAATCTTTGTAGATTTAAAAATATGTATAAATTATAAAAATAACTCTAAATATTAAAAATTACCATTACATTATATTTTACCATATTAATATAGCATTTATATATATATATATACTTTCTTATTAGTTTCCTGTATCTTTAAATAACATTCTTAAAATGAAATAATATTTAAATTTAGGTAATATAATTACAATTATAACTTAAAATATATAAATAACTATACAATTGTTGTTTTGTAGATTTACTTTCTCGTGAATTCCTTACCTAATTAAAAATGTGAACATTTTAAAGTGCCCCACAAATCATAAACCTATTCCACTGTGCCAGCTGCGACGCCTTTGGCTTCAAGTTTCGCTTTTGGGGCACGTTTTTGTCTTTGGCCCTAATTCAGGCTTCAGCACAGCGGCTAATCAACGCCAGCCAACTTGGACGGCAATCGTTAGACAGACCATAAACAGAGGGCCCAGACCGGAGGGCCAGCGATTTTCCGCAGTTCCTGGGGGTCGCAGGTCGGGGGTCCTGGGTCCTGGGTCCTGGGTCCTGTATCCTGGCTGGATGGATGGATGACTGCGTGGCGGTTGCGTGGTGGCTTTTGGGGCGACCAAAGAAGACCGCTAAATTTTATTTAATTTTTGTTTAGCCGCGAAAAGTGGCGTATAAAATTTACTTTGGCTTCAAGGATGCGCGATAAAGGAGAGGAGATGAGGAGGACATAAAATAATGGAAATTGCCAAATGTGACAGCCACAAAGCTGAGAGGGAAAAAGAGGAGGCAAGGCCAGCGCACAACGAGTGCTGATCGTATAATGCTCGTATAAATTTACAAAAAAAAGCGAACATTTTCAACATTAATGCAGCCGCAAAATAGAATTAGCTTTTTTTTCCATTTTTTTCTTTTGCTATTTTCGGCTGCTGGTAATCGCCGCCCACATTTAAGCGGGCAATTTCGAGAGGGAGCACTAAAAACTCCGCCCGCACCAGCAGCTCCAGAACTTCCATATATGAAAAGCGAAACCGCAACAGTTGCTCCGGCTCCGCTTTTGGTTGGCTCGATGCGGCCATTTGGGCTCTTTCAAAATTGGCGTTGCTATGGCCAAAATGGCCAACAATAAAAAAGCCGTTTGCTGCATTCTCATGCACGACCAGCCCAGAGCCAGGGGCAGGGCCAAGAACAACAGCACCAGCAGCCTGGTGGGTGGGTGGTTGGAGTTTGGCGGGGCTTGTTGGCCACTTACACCAAAAGTTTGCGCCACCGCAAGGAATAAAGCAAGGAGCACCAGCGCCCCCAAAAGTCCTTGCAGCGAAACGCATGGAAACAAACGAGCTTTGAAATTGAATTTAACAGCAAACGGTTTTAAGAAAAGATCCGCTGGCAATATGTACACTTTAGGAAAATTGGGGGTAACTAAAATGTGTATTATATAATTCTATATTTTAAGTTTGAATTAGTTCAAACAAAAATCTAGTTATTAGGGCTTCCTTAAGGCTATCTGCTATTGTAAAAAGTCCTTTTTTCATTCTTATTTTTCTTTTTAATCATTTATATATATTTCCTTATTTATAGTTAATTTTTTTTCAAGTGATTTGACATTGAACAAAATGAAAGCGATGGCTAAGGACGACAAGACATTCCCCCCAGTGGCGAACTTTGTATGCGCTAATGGAGATGGATGTGAAAAAGCCACACTGCGTATGCGTAATTTATCTGTTTTGTATGAATTTGCAGTTAAAGCGGCAGCCAGAAGGCGGCAAGGGTAATTTTTCAATATTACAGCCAGAGACAACTGCAAATTGAGTTGATCAATTTGAGACAAGAGATATATTTCAGAAAAACTAAAAAAAAACAAACGAGTTAAGAGGAGTTTAAGAAGCTTAAAATTTAAGAGACAAGGTTTAACATGCATAAATATTGAAAAGAGAAGAAATTCTTAAAGCAAATTCAGTAGAAAAAAGGAAAACAAAGGCTACGAAAATTATTTAAGCCACAAACAAATTATTATTATATATTTATAAGCTCTCTGCCTTCACTCCTTTACTTTTAATCCAAGTTTAATTTGCCTTAATGAATACTGAAATACTTTTATTGATTAACTAAGCATCTTAGTATATATCCAACTCCCCCATCATGATCATCAGCTAATCGCAAAATTCCCCCGAGGACTTCCAGGATGCGCTCTGTCAAGTGGCAACACTCGAGTCATCCTGCCTCCTTTCCCCCAACAGCCAAGCTAATCCCCTTCCCCGAACGAAGCTCTCCTCGAAGGCAATGGACCTCGAAGCCAGCATATCAATTTGTACAGTGTGCAGCTTGCCAATGGGATATCAGCAATAGCGTCATTTCCCACGTCTGCGACTTATCGCCCCGAGAAATGTGCAGCAAAATAGATTTCAACGGCAGAACTTATGTTGCGGATAATACGGCGGATTTCATTATTCCGGCACTTACGACCGAGTAACCACTAAGCAATTTCAACGACCCAAAATCCGTTCGCCTGAATGGCAAAACAAGCCAAGGACAGTTAGGACTTTAAACCTGAACATAACTTGCAACGGGAATGAAAGGAAAACGGCTTGGCATGAGCCGCCACGGGAAAAAAAGGACAGAAAAACGTGGCAGATTCAAGTTCGAACAACGAGTAAATGAGCTGTCAAAGTTTTTAATGCAGCAGCCGCAACAGCAACAGCAGCAGCAACAGCAGCAGCAGCATCAGTAGCAGCAACAACTGCAGCAACATCGGCCACAAAAGCAGCCAAGAGCACGAGCTAGACAAGTAAATCTTATTGTGCAGAAAATGGCAAATTTCCCCAGACGGCCAAAACCAGCCAAAGCAGCCAGTCAACGAGGGTTTGGGGGTGATGTAAGATGGCTTACTGCACTGCAGCGGAATACACTAGAAGAGTTTTAAGTTTAAAAAATAACATACGTTTTTTTTATATAAAAAAATTTAACATAAGACGGCAATATATAAGCTATTTTATTGTCCAAAAGGAAATTCATTGTCAAAAAATTTATATTCCTTAAAAAGAAAGCTTCTTGGTAAATTACAGAGAAATTATTCTTAATAAATTCATTAAAAACAATAGTAAAATGGGAAAATCTTATGTAAAATATAATATATAAATTTATAGATCGAAAAAAAAAAAATTGTTATTTAATTTCATGATCGCTTTGGATATAATTTCTAAGATGCGTCAACTTATTTATATGTTTTAATTAAACTTCTACCCATTCACTTAAATAAAATAATTACGCACATTTCATAATTCAGTTTTTTTAAATTATGTTTGTTATACCTAATATATTTAAAGTCTGTTGGTTCTTTTATAACTAAAAAACAATTTCAATCTAGAAATTTGAAAAAAAAAAAAGACTAAAATTGATTTCTACATTTGAAATATTTTTTTCTCTTCAATACGAATATTAAACAACACGTTTTTGTCACTGCACTATCACGTATTCGATGGGTAGAGGATACTTAGAAGTATTTTCGCTGCATTGGGTGAGCATTTGATTGAGAATGTATTGTATAATTTCCCGAGCGTATTTAGTGCCAAGACGCTACAAAAAAAGGCAGCAGAAAAAGCGCAGAAATGAACAACAGCAGCAACGATTTGAAGTCTCAATGGTCTGCAAACAACAAAAGAGGAGAAAAAAGCAACAGAAACCCAGCGACGGAGACAACGGAAGTTGCCATGACAAGTGTCAAATGTTAAATAGTTTATTAAGACTTTTTTTTTGTCGCGAAACCGAGCGGAAGCTATAAGGGAAATGTTTCAATAAAGTGAATTTAAGATGAAAAGGGGAAGAGCAGGAGGAAGTAGGAAAATCTATAAAAGAGGATGAAAAGAAAAGGGAGAAATATTAATTGGAAAACTTGGTTTGTTGGTGATTTTATGAATCAAGCGAATAATAATCTCACATTATAAGCTTCTATTGATCATTTATAATATTTAACTTAATTACTTTACTTTATTTGCAAACGCAAAACCTTAAATTTATTAAAATATACTGAAAATCCTCTATGTTATTTATTTTTTAAAAATTTCTGCAGCATTTTCAGAACAAAAGGTTTTACCTGTATTTAATTTCAAATAAATTGCTGTTACCAAGAATAACAAATATACAACGAGCTTAACTCTGAGTTCCATGGCCATGTCTTAATCTCTCTCTGAAAGCCAAAATCTTTAGCTCCCACTCCGCTCTGCCATCAGCTTAAATTGCGTTTTTCTCGGCGAGTCAGAAACAGATTCATCATTTGGCTGGGGAAACTCTCACCGTTGTTGCTGCGCTTTTACGACCCCTCTTGGCCATCGTTTTGGCCGTGTCACTTAATCAATTTCGCGTTAATCAGACGAATGTCGCCAACGGCATCCTGAGAGCAAACAAAACGCTCGACGAGCAAACTCGTTTACTGGCGTAAAATTTCTTATCTTTCCAGAGCGAATCTTTTACAGCTCTGAGCTGGGAGATGGAAGATGGAAGATGGGAACTGGGAGCTTGGCTGCTGCTCGCCCGCTTATTGCTATAATTTTTATGTCAAAATATAAATTAAATTTTTTTGGCTTCACACGCGATTGTCGTTTTGATGTCACACACACTCACACACTGGGATTGAAGGGTGTGGAGTGAGCAAGGGATCCGGAGGGGGTTTCAGGTCGGAGGGGGTCTCAGGTCGGAGGAGGTCATACAGTCACGTCTTGTGACTGCCAGTCGAGCTGACACAGTTTGTTACTTTTCAGCAGGGGCCTCAACGCCCTCACCTCTATGGAAGGCACTGGGAAAAATTGTTAATTAAAATTATAAATGAAATTAAAACACTTAAAAACATAAGGTATTGGTAAAGTATATCAAATTATTTGAGATAAACTGTGATAAACTACTTAACCTTCTTAAGTAGGAAAAAAATAAGGAGTTTATACTTTAGTCTTTGGATTTTATTAAAATAGTTACAGATTTTGTATAAGCAATTTTTAAAATGTGTTTAAAAATAATTGTAAATTGTTTAGTTCTTAATACTTAAAGATTATGTACATTAAATAAGCTGTATATTATTGTACTTGCAAGAAGAAAATATAAACAGCTCCAAAAATAAATACTGATTTTAAAACCCATAAAAAGTACATATGTCTAAAAATATGGAAAGATATTTTTGTTTTACAAAATGCAGTGTTAATTTGCATTTTAATAATGTACAAGTTTGTTTTGTAATTTTTTTTCAAGAAGAAAATATAAAAACTTCAAAAATGAATACTCATTTAAGAAACTCATAAAAAGTATGTCTAAAAATATGGAAAGATATTTTTGTTTTACAAAATTCAGTGTTAATTTGCCTTTTTATAATTATAGTAATTTTATAATTATAGTTTTTTTTAAAGAAATTTGTTTGTGATTTAAAATTTTAGGAATTTCTTGTACATCTAGTTGTATATTAAATTCAACTTAATATGATACATATATGAAGACTTAAAGTTCCTAGCTAAAAAAAATCCTATAACTAATTCCATAACAACATTTTGCACTGATCAATTTTTTTCCAAGTGTAGCAACGGAAGGGCGACGTCGCCTGCAGTCGACACCCAAAAAGGTTGCCACGAGGAATTCCGCAATTCACCCCTCGGAGGACTTCCTTCTTGGGCGCCGGCAGTTGAGTTGGAAGACTGGGAAACTGGAAACTGTTTGGTGGCTGGGAGCTAGCCGCTCACCTTGCGGTGTGGCCTGGCATTTTCCGGCGAGAAGTTCATTACTCATAAATGCTGCACATGGCAAGGCAACCCCAGATGGAGATGGTGATGGAGATGGAGTTGTCGGGGGTGCCGTACCCCCATTAAAAGAACAACATGGGGAACAGCTTAGGGAGGGGGGCCCCACCGCCTCGCCTCGTTATAAGTACGCAGAAATCTGCAGTGCGCTTTAAGTGTTATCGGCAACACGCACATATCCAAAAGCCACGCCCTCCAAAGCCTCATACCCACGATTTTCTTCAACTTACTTTACTTCTCTTTTTTTTTTTTGTGCTCTTTTGCCACCCAGAAAATGTGACGACGTGGAGGACATTTTCATTTTATGACAACGAGAAAGTGGGGAAAAAAATTGTTGCCGTAACCACCGAATGCTTCTACGTGTTTGCGGCTGAGTTCAAAGATTTATCAGCATCGGGACTTCGACAAGGCGCTGTCGTCGGATTCGGGCGGAATATCTATATGTACGTATTACCTTTACCTGGGCCCAGTCTCCTCCTCGCCCACTGTTATGTGTGCGGTTATTTGAACAGATTTAATACCCACACAAACGTGTGGGAACTTTAAGTGCTGCCCCTCGGCACGAGGAGTCATCTAAGCCGAAAGGCAGAGCGTCAAAAAGGGAAGGTAAAGCGACGAAAATGTACCAAGTTCAAAGGAATTTGGCTTTCTTTATGCATAACGTAGGGGGTTTCGTTGGCACGCACATGGAGAAAAAATACATAAGTGTCCTTATACGATTTGAGGGAATTTAATCGTTTGAAGAGGCAAATACTAATTAGATTTAAATCATTGATTTATATAGAAAAGGTAGATACAATTACAAGGCCCTTGTTGCACTGCGACCAGAAGTTAGATCTCTTTTGCTAAGGTTGACCATCAAATTAGTAGCATATAATTCTAGCCCAAAAACCCCACTTAATTTGCCTTAAATTTTCCTCTCTGTGTACTCATCAAAAAAGCATCAGAAGTGGCAAAAAGCGGAATTGCCAATTTGCGTTCTTTTCGGTGCAGGAAAATCGGAGGCAGCATGCAACGGATATATGAGGTATGAAGTTGTAGGAACCCCGTACTCAGGCTCAACTTAAAAACTGCCAGCAAACTATGGCAAGAAAAAGGGAAGTTAACTAGGTAGTCCTGGTAGAGTCCTGAGTCCTCAGTCCTGAGGACATGCCAACCAGTTACATGTGACTCAATAAGTCAAAAGAAAATGCAGCTGAGCATGCAAAAAAGTGAAGTTTGATTAAGAGTTCTGTGAAATATGTCCCAAAGGACTGATAGGCTGGAAAATGAATTGCCATGAAGTAAGGAAAAAGCACAAAATTGTGAAATTTAAAAGAAAGTCTATAAGAATTTTCAACATTTTAAACAAATCTATTTTAATATTTTAAGAAATTGTAATGAAAGAAATTGATTGCGAATTAAATGGCTTTTGAAATTCCTTGAAAATGAAGCCTTTTTTACATAATTCCTCGAAAAGGTGTCTAAAATCACGGTACAGGTATCTAAATAATTGTATAACATATTTTTATTCTTATTTTAAAAGCGTTGAAACCCCTTAGGGATTTCTTAAACACCTTCGTATATTTCTACTAATAAAATAAATAAAACCTTATTAAATTCTCATCAAATTTGCAAGGTGATTCCCCTGAAAACCTTTTCAAATGAAATTCCCCTGAATTCTAAATTCAGTGGAAAGCCATTAAACTTTTTTCCACCTCATCCATTCTCACTTTGCTCACCGAAGTACTTTTCCATGGGCCTCATTTAATCGCTTCTCCATCCGCCAAATCGAAATCAGTCCAAAACACATTCATATCGCATCTAGGCCGGGCTCCAGCTCCAGTTCCAGCTCCAGATCGCCTTATTTGGCGGTCGGCTTGTAGGCAGCAATTACTTTTATATCGGATTCCTGTTTGCTCTCGGTTTTCTCAAATGGCAATAGCCTCCATCGATAGCCTCTCAATGTTTGCCCAACTGGCGCGGGACTTCACTTTCCGATGCGAATCCGTTCCGTTTGAGTCTGTTCCGTGGGACTCCCATTCGATTCGATGCGATTCGAGCTGAATGCTCGTTCTGCGATGCTTCTGCGGCCATTGTGCCAATTGCTTTCGGTCGAGTACTGTTCTGGCCTGGTCCGGAGGTGGAGTTGGAGTTGGAGTTGGAGTGGAGTAGGAGCAGGAGCCTGAGTTGGTGCTGGAGTTGGAACAGGAGCTGGAGTCTGGTGTCTGGAGTCATCGGCTAGTCCTTTGGCAGAGTTCGACCAATTGTTGAAATTGTAGAGATTTTAAAGCAGGTAATTTTAAAATTAAATTGAATTTGGAAAAGTTCAGAGGGGCATTAGGAACGCTTATAAGAATTTAATAAATATTTGTTAAGTTTAACATACTTAAAGCTACTTATTTACATAATTATTATATCATATTTCATTTAAGTTTATCACAAAAATATTTAAAGATTTCGAATCATCTAAATTACACCCAAAAATTGTCAATAAATATATTGGCACCCTTCCAGAAACCATTTCAATTTATTTAAAATTCTTTAAAGGTTCAAAAACACTTTAATAACATGAATTGATTCTTAATATATCAACCTAAAATCATGAAAAGTTTTCAAAAATATTTGTTATTCCCACTTTTTCCCCTTTTCTCATTCTTTTACCACTGTCCAAAGGAAAAATCCTGGTGTACACTTATATCGATGCCCCCTCAGCGCTCAGCCGCAATGGCAATGGCAATCGCAATCATTTCATTTCCCTTTTTAATATACGCTGCACAAGCACATTAGAAAGCGGACTGAGGGGGGTTTTGAGAGGACTAAGGCACAATTCTAACCAAACCACGTGCCAGACCAACCAGACAACTAACCCCCTCTTTCCGTATCCTTTTCCTGGCCAGAAAATCGCCTCCCCTGCTCCCCAGTGCAGTTTTTGGTTTGTATAAGTAGTCATCGGAGGCGTTTCTCCTACCTACAATTACCCCCCGAGCCTCTCTTTCTTCCTCTCCCTCTCTCTATCTCTTTCTCTGCCTCTCCCTCTCATTTTCTGTCTCTCTTTTCAGTCATGTATGCGAGTTTTGCTTCCGTTTCCGTTTACAGTGTTTGCAATTTTGCCTTTAGTATTAATGGCCTTAAATTGTATTGACGCCCATTGGAGAGGCCGTCCATCGGTTAGAGATGGGATGATTAGCAAAAAAATAAAGTAAGAAAATACTTTTAAAAATTTTAAGCTAAAAATGATTAAGTATATGAAGCTTGAGCTTCTAAATGTAACTAAAAAATGAATGTATAAGTTTAAAATAAGTAGCATTAACTTTAATAAATATAAATTCCTATGTAAAATTATTTGTAGTTTTTGTAAACAGCTTGGAGCCAGCAATACTTTTATTATTTAAAACTATAAATTTAGTATAAGCTACTTGTAATTATATATTAATTTATAATTTGTTTTATGGACTTTGATCATTTTTATAAACTAATACATAATATATTTGTATATTAAGTGAAGTGAGGGAGTCATTTTCGATCATTAAAATGTTAAAAATTTTAATTTTCAATATTTATTTTACTAATAAAAACTAGAACAACAAATATTGATATTCTTAAACTTTGATTATTTAGTAAAAAACATCGACTTAAAGTTTTCAGAATTCCCATATTTTTGGTCTTCTTGCAGGTATATTTAAAAGGCCAAAAAAGCCAAATAAATTCGTAATTAAAATCTAAATTGCTGATAATTCTAGATCATGCATTTTATAAAAAAACGAAGGCTCTTTGAATTTTAAACATAGGTTTTACGTATATTTATAACTCCAAATTAACTCTGTGGTATAGAAATCATGCAATGGATTAACGTATTAAAGATTTCGTGAAACTTCTTCAAGAGTTTCCTGAACCAATCTTCGTCCATCTCTAAGCCCTTTTCCCAACCCACCACCCACCACTCCACCTCTCACCCCCTCCTCAGCCCGTTATGTTATTCGACACTGTTCGAGGTCGACCAAAAAAATGTTCACGCCGCACACGCGCGCCTAGGCTAATTTTGCATGCAGCTCAGGACAGCTGAACGTCCGTTAGTCCTGCCAGAACACCACCCCATCCCACGGCCAACCTATAGCTTTTTATTGAGCCCGAACAACAAGAAGATCGAGAAAAAATGTAGGGGAGGGGCAGTGGACACACCCCGCGGGTGGTAAACGATTTTGCACTCACATTGATTGGCTCGCGTAGTTTTATTTATGCTTTTTCTGCTAGTGTCGGCAGGGCAGTGCTTTCGTTTTATATGGATATTCCGATATTCCGATATTTATATTTATTTGTAGGCCACAAAGTGCATATTAAAAGCGGCGGGAACAAAAACTGTTAAGGGCCAGCAATGGGTTAATTATTGGGTTGGCTTCTGGGGTTAACAGAGTAAATTATTAAAATGGAAACGCTGAACGTGCCTAATATATAACACTTTCTTTGATTAGTCAACTAACAACATGCGAATGGGGGGAATATTTATATTTGTTTATTTATTCTAACACTATGGCTTTATGGAACATTAATTTTCAAATGGAAAATTTGTAAATACAGACTGGAAAATGGAATAAACCTTTGAGAGATATTTTTAGATAATAATTTCAAATTGAATTCCTCCTGTTAGAGAATTTCTAATTCTAAATAAATTTATTGACTGATGTTTTTAAGTTACATTTTAGCTGAATAATACTTTCCAACTGCTCTAAAAAATTAAATCTCTACCATATATTTTATTTCCCCATTTGCTTCTCATTTTCCACGGAGCCCGATTTGTCCCCTTCACTTTAAGAGTTTCCCATTAAGACTCCTTCTGTTCGCTGCACTTTGCTGATAAACAACAAACACACAAATTGTTAACAAACATACAACTACGGGAACGAGGGCAAGATTGAAGTACTATAGCCTATAAATAACAACTCCCAGCTGATAAGGGGGCCAGGGAAAATAAATAAATGAAGTCAGCATCTTGGGTAGTACATAATTTTTTTTTTCACAAAGTTCTTCACCCTCAATACTGCGGTGGTCCCCCTTTTTCCGATTCCAGACCAGCAAACAGCGTGGAAATGTAATTTTCCTTGACATTTTCCGGTTGGCAATCATATCGCGGCAATGCCAGGAAAACTGACCAGACAGCGCCACCAGACTCTTGGGGACACTCCGGATCGGTAGCGGTATGGAGAAGGTACACAGCAAAAAAAAATGGAACAATCCTTGTTGATTAATTTCGAATTTTTCCTGACTCACAAACTTCAATTTGAAAAAATTCGATATCTGTGTTTTAAAGCCCGATGACAAAGGGACTATCTTAAATAATCGATTAAGTCGCTAAGTAATTTAAAACAAGTAAGAAAGCTACAGTCGTTCGTGAACGACTGTTATAAACCATGTACCAAAATATATCTCCGCTTTTGCCTATTGCGACTTTTGCCTATTAGAGAAATGTAAACAAACTCGCTCTTTGCAAAACCACCACCATCTCATGCACTTGCGTGTGCAAGACAGAGACAGAGATAACCCCTCCTCTCATTTTTGCGCACGGGAGTTAGTTTCTTGCGCTCATCAGTTTTGTTGTTGTTTTGGGGATGCACCTGTTGCTAGCTGCCAAATAGATAACACACTGATAAGTAAATAACTTTTGTGTTTTTCATCCGATCTTTACCAGATTTTCGGTATTGATACATGTTCTACTTATGCATGCCTATGCACAAAAAGAAAGATATATGGTAATATTTGCGGCTGCAAAACGTTTTTATTGATTTGCGGGGGAGTGGGAGGGAAATTTTTAAATCTGAAACAAACTTGATCTGCGTGCAAAACATTCCGACCTAC
>VNJV01016367.1:0-14829 GCA_008042635.1 Drosophila nikananu
GGGTTACATCGTCAAAATTGTCAAAAAATTTGCCGAAAATTAGAAATCGAGTTTTAAATGCAGAAAAGTTCTCCATTAAAATCTAGGAAGAAAAAACCAACCCAGACTGAAATCGGTTGAGTTTAAGCCAAGTTACGATCAAAAATCATTGAAAAAGTTCATGATTTCTGAGCCCATTTTTTCAACAAAAATTAAATCGTCAAAATTGTCAAAAAATTGGCCGAAAATTAGAAATCGAGTTTTAAATGCAGAAAAGTTCTCCTTTAAAAACTAGAAAGAAAAAACCAAACCAGACTGAAATCGGTTGAGTTTTAGCCAAGTTACGATATAAAAACCATTCAAGAAGTTCGCGATTTTTGAGCCCATTTTTTTCAACAAAAATTAAAGGGGTTATCGTCAAAATTGACAAAAAATTGGCGGAAAATTAGAAATCGAGTTTTAAATGCAGAAAAGTTATTTTTTAAAAACTAGAAAGAAAAAACCAAACCAGACTGAAATCGGTTGAGTTTTAGCCAAGTTACGATATAAAAACCATTCAAGAAGTTCGCGATTATTGAGCCCATTTTTTTCAACAAAAATTAAAGGGGTTACATCGTCAAAATTGCCAAAAAATTGGCCGAAAATTAGAAATCGAGTTTTAAATGCAGAAAAGTTCTCCTTTAAAAACTAGAAAGAAAAAACCAAACCGGACTGAAATCGGTTGAGTTTAAGCTAAGTTACGATCAAAAAACCAATGAAAAAGTTCGCGATTTCTGGGGTCATTTTTTCCAACAAAAATTAAAGGGGTTACATCGTCAAAATTGCCAAAAAATTGACCGAAAATTAGAAATCGAGTTTTAAATGCAGAAAAGTTCTCCTCTAAAAACTAGAAAGAAAAAACCAAACCAGACTGAAATCGGTTGAGTTTAAGCCAAGTTACGATAAAAAAACCATTCAAGAAGTATCGATTTCGGAGCCCATTTTTTTTCAACAAAAATTAAAGGGGTTACATCGTCAAAATTGTCAAAAAATTGGCCGAAAATTAGAAATCGAGTTTTAAATGCAGAAAAGTTCACCTTTAAGAACTAGGAAGAAAAAACCAAACCGGACTGAAATCGGATGAGTTTAAGCTAAGTTACGATCAAAAAACCAATGAAAAGGTTCGCGATTTCTGGGGTCTTTTTTTTCAACAAAAATTAAAAGGGTTACATCGTCAAAATTGTCAAAAAATTGGCCGAAAATTAGAAATCGAGTTTTAAATGCAGAAAAGTTCTCCTCTAAAAACTAGAAAGAAAAAACCAAACCAGACTGAAATTGATTGAGTTTAAGCCAAGTTACGATTAAAAAACCATTGACAATTAATACAATTTTTAAATCAATTTATAAGAAAGAACATAAAGGGAAACATTCCCAAATTCCTTATATTCATTGGTTTCTGTAATTTTTTCATTTATATTATATATTAACCACCCATATTTCTGCCTGTGTAAACATTAAGGCAGGCTTCACTCCGAAAACCATATGTTAACCACTCGGCTACAAATCGTCTCGGTTATGTAGAGGCAACAGTAATGTGATATAACCATCTCTCCCCTCCGAAAATTGCAGCCACATTCAATGAATTCTACAGAGTAGAGAAACGGAGATAAGCAGCAATAAATACTGAAGGGGAGGTGCACGGGTGCAAAACGTTTATTAATTGTCACAGTTAATTCACCGGAAAAAGCACTCATTTTATACTACATCTTTTTAAACAGATATATTCTATGAAATTTATAAAAACGACTTAACCTACTCTGTGTTGTTCTAAGTAAAAGGAAATATCATATATATTTTTAAATTCTATTTTGTTTTTATAAAAACATATTAAATAGGTGTTATATTCTAATAATAATATATACAACTTTTCGTCACGTGTATGGGAACCAAAGTGGCGAGTCGAAAACGATATGCACTTGGCTGCGCTCCCCAGCAAATGCACTTCGAGTATTCGGTTACTTCGCGGTCCCCCAACAATATATCCCCTATTAAATGTGCACTTTTTTCGCCAGCCATAGCCATATCCATATCATATCTGGATGGCATTTACATATGGACATTTCGAGCCCCACAAGCGAGCACACTAAGCACATTTTAATTAAGACGCAGCGCCAGTTTGCCTCGGCTTCTGATCAGTTTCGGGTTCTGAGCGTTGAGTTCCGAGTTTTGGACTGCGGGTTCTGGTATTCAGTCTTGAGCTAGGCGCGCCTGCGAAAGATGTGCGCCGGGAGCGGCGGCTCCACCGATCTACGTTATCCAGGGCCTCGGAGATAAGCTGATAGATACCTCGACATGTGCTGTTGGTGTGCACGTGTCTATTGGACGGTTCTGCACAATCTGCTGCTCCGGATGCTGGACAGTCTGATGGAGCTGCGACTGAGATCAACCGTCTTGTGCGGCTGCTGTGCCGGTTATCAGCGGCAGGCCGGCGAGGAGGGTGACGTCGCCGTCGTGGAACGGGTTTCCAGCACTGATGACGATCAGCACCAGCGCGATTACGTCATTGTGGGTGAGTTCTCGCCGATCGAGATCTCTCTTTGGCCTAAACCTTCGCCGATCATTTTCAAAACAATAACAGCTGCGAGTTAAACTGTTTTTTACTAGAAATTCTTATGACTTTCCCCAACAGATAATGCCGATGCCACCTACACGGAGATCGAGGAGCGGCATGTGGAAACGGAGCAGTACTACTTCACCGTGGATCGTGCCACAGCGGAACGAATGCTTCAAGGCCGGGAGGATGGCTCCTGCCTGGTTCGTCCCTTCAAGGCAGCCGATCAGTGCATCCGTTACATTGTGAGCATTTGGGCGTCGGACCAGTACTACCACCTGTTCGTCCGGCAGCTGGACAGGAGGCAGCGCTACGCCATCGGGCAGCGAAAGTCCGGGGAGCGGTACTTCGGTTCCCCCTCTGAGATCGTGGAGTTCTACTCGGAACATCCACTGCTCTGCACCAACAAAAACGTGAGCCAGTGCATCCGTCTAAATCCCATTAGTTACGCTTAAGAACAACCACTGCAGGAGTTTAGGGGTTAAATCTTTATTGGGTAAGAGACGCGGGAATATGTACAAATAGAGTTAACTTTGAAGGCTCCCAAAGCTGGATCCTCAGGTGGCCACCACCGCCTTGAAGGCACACTGATTGTTCTGCATCAAAGCGGGCCAGAGGAAGGCCTTGATCAGATCCGATCGCCGGTCCGCCTGGGGATGCCTCTCGTGTTTCTCGGGACGCAGAAAACCTAGGATTAAGTAAATAATAATAAGCCTTAGGCGCAGGATTACAACTCTGTAGAAAACCCACCGAGGTTAAAGTCCATGTCCAGGTAGTAGGGCGACTTCTGGTTGATCATCCGCCACGCCAGTCGCACACAGGCACTGACGTAGTGCGTCAGCGGGGGGCAGGACTCCAGGCAGGGATACTCGTGCAGCGTGGATAGCACCTGGTTGAACACCGAACGCTCGATCTCGCCCAGCGGAAAGCTATCGGCGGTCTCGTGGAGGTGCTGTCTCACGGATCTGTTCAGGGCCAGTGTGGTCTCACTGCTGCCCTCCAGGGAGCAGTTAAGGACGCGCCGCACCTCCAGCACCTTGCGCTCCCGCATACCGTGGCACAGGCGGAAGGAGAGCTAAGCGAGAATTAATTAATGATTTTAAGGAAATAACATAAATAAAATTATCTTTAATTAAATATATATAAAATGTGTTTCTATTTATGTAATTTTGTTATTTTAAATATTTAATATCAATGCAGCTAGTTTTCTCTACTGTCAAAGTTGAGAGATTTAAGCCTGATCTTTGCCTGAGTTTTCTTTTCTTTTCTGGGAAAGTGTCATTCATCTCTCCGATCGAAAGTGGTTCGATCAGCTATAATCTCAAGTGCCTACGTAATTTTTGGCACCCTGCGGCGCTCCACTTTCCCTCGCTTTTCGCTTCCACAACGCCTAATCATTTTCTAACGCGATTGCCATCTGGCCAAATTGATATTTTGCAACGGCAATTTGCGGTCTGACAGGATCTGAAGCTTCATTGCCCACGGCTCTGGTCTTGGTAATTGATGGCCAAGCACTTGAAAATTGAAAGTAATCTTTTTGGGCTGGCTTGCTATAACTTGAAGATAAATACAAAATTCTATCTATCATGATTTATGCCATAGTATGTTGTCTAGAGAATAGGCATTCTTTGAAGTCATTTGCATAAAGGGTCGCTGAGAGAAATTTGGCATTGAAATAGTGACAGCTATTGAATTGCTAAATGTTTATAACACGCGATTGTCCCATTTAAAAACAATGAGCTGCCAACTTCTTTATGATTTGAGCTTCTTTAAATTGAATAGCTTAAATGACACATATCTTGTAAAAAGACAAGTGAAAACGTTATTGACAGGAAATCGGCCCTAATAGTCTAATAAAATAGTTATTACAAAGCAACCTCTTGTTAAAGAATTAACAACATTTTCTCTGGTTTGTTTTGATCTTTAAATATTTCTCAAAAGCCTCAACCTATCCTAAACCTTATTCAGTAAACCCACATCTATTTCTTCACATCACAAAAATCAAACTCATAAAAAGCTCATAATTGAAATGTTTTTGAGACACACCCAATTAGAAATTTATTAATCTTTGTCAGACAAGAGAAAATATTGTCTGACATGCAATTGGCACTAATTTCTCCCGATCGAGTTAATCTCGAAATGTTTTTCGGTTCATTATGTAGACTTCGGGCCTATCCCAGGCCGTAGATCTCTTCTCGAAGCTCAAGTAACGCGGACTCACCACAATCATCGAGAAGAGTATCTTCCCCTTGAGGCTGTGCGCGTGTTTTATCTGCGGCAGACTGTCCAAAGCCTCCAGTGCGTCCGCTCGGTTCTCGACGTAGAGACTCCGATAGAGCGACACCATTTCGCTGTGGAGAAATGGGAAGTGAGAGATACGTATGTGAGAATTGAGAAGTGAGAGATGAGAAGCCAAAGATGAGGAACAGATTGGAACGTGGGATGCCAGCAAGTGAGAGTTGGCTGCGGTTTCGTGTTATTTTTTGGCCGAAACTATGATGTGGGTGTTCCGCCTTATTCGAAGCAGGTCAAGTGTTAGAACCAGGCGTTGGGAATGATAATTAGTTTTGTAAAAAGTCATGTTAAACATGAAAGATCTTTCAGTTATTTCGAGTATCCGAAATGAAAGTAATGCTTAGATTTTTCAAAATTAAACCATTACTCACCTCCCATCGTCGCTGCCGGAATCATCAGAGTGGTAGCCATCGCTGCAGCTACTTCCACCGGCTCCCCCCGGTGGCGTGACCTTGCCCATGGATATGGAGCCGCTTAGGGAGCCTGGTGGTCCTCCCTCGGGACCCATCATGTGAAGCACTACCTCGCAGCCGCGGGAGAAGTTCATCAGCAGGCCGGCGGCGGGACGCTTCTCCACCAGCGCCTGCGAGTCCAGGCGCCGCACCTGACCCACGCAGGACAGCACCTCCTTGTCGTTCTCAACTCGCGTGCTCAGGTTCTCCACCAGCGTCTGGAGCTGCTTCAGTGCCGGCTTGTCCAGCATCGTGAGCAGGGTCTTGTTGTCGATCAGTCGCTGCTGGATGTCCCCGTAATTAATGGCCAAAAGACGCTGGTGGGAGGAGTGGGCGGGGTCCTGATTAACAGTCACCATGCTCAGCTCCTCCAGCTTGTGAATAGCCATCTTGTAGGTGTCCACATGGCGCTGCAGCTCTGTCTTCAGAGCCACGTGCAGGGATATGAGCTGGCCGGAGGCGTCGGTGGTGAGTCCATGGACTCCGAGTCCCTGCACTGCATTGTCGAAGCTTCGCCTGCGATCCCTCACGGTTTGCCGGAGAGCTGGCTCATACTGGGCCAGAGCCTGCAGCAGTCGGGTGCAGCGCTGACGCAATCCGGACTCGTGGGGATTGGCGAACAGGCGCACCAGCTGCCAGGCTACCGTCTCGCTGGGCACCTCCGGCTTGGGAGTGGTGTTCAAGGTGGTTAATCTGTTAGGGTGAAATTGAGATTGAAGATCAAGGAAAAGGAGGGCGAAGAACTAACTTTAACTGGTCTATTAAATAACAAATCTTACCTGGTAAAAAACGACTCCAGCAGGTAGGCACTGTGAGGCAGATGCTCCAGCAGGAGATCCAGCGGCAGCTCGGCGATGACGGATCGCAGGACCGAGGGACCCAGTCGCCCCACCACACCGGCAGCCTCTCTGTATTGCCTGCCCTCCGAGAGGAGCATCAGGCGGCGCAGGACCTGCCTGGGACTGGTGAGGAACTCCCGGCCATCCCGCGAAGGTCCCCGGATCCGTTCCCTGCTGTCCGCCATGGAACCACTGCAAATGGACAGAGGCGGCGACGGCTGGATGCCCTGTGAAAGGAGGATGGCGTCCTGGTGGTTCTTCAGCAAGATCTGCTTCCTGCAGGCGCGGGTAGCTCGAGGTTACTCAGGTTACTCGTTTGTGGGTTAATGGAATGGCTTTGTACAGATGCAGATGCAGATGCGGATGCGGAGACTGAGAGATGCAGATGCGGATGCAGAGTCTGAGATGCAGATGCAGATGCGGGTTCAGTGGGACTGCTTACAGCATATTGGGCGTAGGCTCCATGGCCATGCGGGGCTCTGTGGGCTCCAGTCGTCACCAGTCTGTGGGGGAGTCGGGGTCTGAAAAACGGACACAATGCCACGATTAATAACAAATAGGAAATCTCTTTGGCAAGAATTCGCGCACAAAACAATTGCACTTTCACCGGCGCAACAACAACACCAGCCACCAGCCATAATTTATCATAAGTTAAGGCGCCACGCACAACCCGAGATACCTGTACAATGCCACAGGTTGGTGGGAGCTCCCACCTCCGAAATGACAACTAGGAAAATGTTTTTCGAAAAGGCAGCTTTCCTTGGGGGGCCCGCCACATATTCCAGCTATTTCCCGCGGGCCTAAGAAAATGCCTTTTAGCCGGCGGCCAAAATGCTTTACCATTAAAGTTGGGTGGAACAAATAAATAAACAAAGTTTGAAAGAAATTTTAAGTTGGCTGTCTGGACACCTGCAGGGTTATTGCCTCCCCCCCTTCTAAACGTTTTCATGGGGAATCGGGGGGGAAATGGACACTAGAGCAGCCAACCCGAACCGAAAAGAGCGGACCGTGTTTGCCTTCCCGAGAATCGAGCGGAGGAGCACATAAAATATTTACCAACCGTCCGAAAAGCGCGGAAAAGCAGCCGACCACAGCGGCGATTAGGTATATAGAACTACTCATATGTCTACAGAGAGAAAAAAAACTGTAATGTTCTTGTATTTTCTGGCAATTGCATGATAAGTGATCTTATTGTAACTTATCTGAAGGATTTCTTGTATATCTTCCGAAGTTTTGTCAACTTGTGACTTGGACTGATAGATTTGATTGATTGAGTTCCCATAATAATTATACGAATTTTCTTAGTTAACTAAGAATTCTAATTTTAGTTCATTCAAATATTTCTTTCTCTTTCTCTGTTATAGTTTTAAATTTAAAACTTCAATTAATAAGCTTGTGCGAGTTTGTGCCCAGCCCCTCTACATGTTGTAGTTCCAGCTAAAAGCCCAGACTGGGAGCCGGAGGTGACAGTGACCCAACGCGGCAAAAGGTCAGACGTCGTGCATTGCGGACCGGCTTAACGGACAGGTAGACGCCTTAATTGAAGGTAACTAAGTGCCTAAGTGCGCTTTGGCAATACTTGTAAGTGCCGTTACCGTTAGCCACAGGCAGCGGAAGGTGTGTCCACCATCGCGCAGCTCCGCGGGGTGGAATTAATGCTCCACTGTGCCAAGGGCGTGGCACTGTGGGAAAGAGATCAGATCTGCATACGTGTTGGCCAAAACAGCAGGCAGGATCAGCTCAGTGATCCGTAATTCGCAATCTTTCCCAGCGCATGCACCGTGCGAAATCCGAGAGATAAACAAAGATGCGGCATTCCGCTGAGCTCATGTGGCGAGAATCCGAGAGAGAATCTCCAGACATGACGGACACAAAAGGGAAATGGTGATATTACACGACAATTATGAGCACACGGGCGACAAATTGAAAGATGCCATCTGCTGGGAAAGCCATAGAAACGTGGCCATGACACTCGGGATGCGCTTCGTTGGCTCACACTCACATCAGAAACTCACAACACACAACAAGAAAACCGAATAAAAAAGGGCTAAGAGGGAAACCAGAGTTGGGCGCTCCCTGTGCGGTGTGTGTTATGTAAGCCGGTGACAAACGAGCGGGCGCTGAGAACGGAAGCCAAACTTGTCGCCGCAGAACGCCAGAACCCGAGTGTATCTCTATCTGCGTACCAAGTATCTCCCTTGCCATCTCCTTACCCATCCCCATCTCCATCTCCAGCTGTATCTGTATCTGTATCTTTGGCTGCGGCTTTTAGTTACACTCCGGGTCTCAGTTGGTTTAATGAACCCAGCGAAAATAGAAATGCGGCGATGTGAAATGATTTGTTGAGCTGGCCAGAAGACAAACATAACGCTGACGCTGCCCCGCCACAGCGCCACAATGTATTGTTATTACAGCAATTCGTTATGAAGTTGCTGGGCTCTGAGATAGTCTGTAGGTTTTCGCAGGCCAACAAACTTCTAATTGCCGCGACCCCGTGCTCTGCTTGCAATCGAGCGAGGGGCCTTGATTTCGCCTCAATTTGATACCTCTTGTGGGTTTGGGACTATATAGTAAGGGTCTGTTTGGGGAAATGGTGAAAGATAATCATGAGATTGTTTAAAATAGCCAAGTTAAAGTAGGTGTATGTGGGGACCAATACATACATATATTCCCACCCATATATTGTATAATGACTTTAGATCGTAGCAAGTACCAAGTATTCCCTAGTCTGTACGCTAGTAGCTAGTTCCCTGATTTTTGGCTCTGCCATAATGGGTTCCATAACGAGCTCGGGATGAAGTCGAACTCCAGAGCCCATAGATGGCGTGCGGCCACCATTAAGATTTGATTGCGATCAACTAACTCGGATAGTCGCATCTGCGGCCTGCTGGGGATTCATTACAATCTCGGCCGGACACCTGTACCTGTGGGTACCTGTGGCAATTAGCGGCCAGTATGCCAAAAAGAATAACAACACAGATGGGCAAAAAAGCGAGCCGTTAATCAAAGAGAGCGAAGCGACCCAATCAAGTTGACCTCAAAATCCAGCCGAGACAAAGCGGCGCGAATTTATTGTCGTTAGGCGGCGAACAACGCACAGGTTCTGGCAAAAGAAACTTGTCTGCAGAACGATCTCTAACAGTTACCCGGCCGTCCAGCCACAAAGGGAAGAACGGCCCTCTTTCAGTTCCCAGGTCCGGCGATCTTCGGGGAAAATTACCATATCCATTCTAGTCCCATTGATTGATTCCATCATAAAGCATAAAATAGTTCGCGGCTAAGACAAAAGACCCCGCAGGCGGTGCCCCCGAAGTTGACTGGAGGAGACCTACTTAGGTCCCCGGGCTCTGGGCCAAAGTCCGGCCGCCCATCAAAGTTTTGACAGCTCGGCCACAATCTAATTCGTATTAACTTTTTTCGGCTCTTTTTTCGTAGTAGCACCGCAATTATGATGGGAACAAGACGGGCCCCGAAACTGGGTTAATTTCATTCATTCAATTAGAATAGGAACAGCTGGGAGTAGTGTCTCTCTGATTGTTTTATGGCCAAGTTGCAAGCCAGGCAGGCCGCTAATTGGCGACGCGTCGCCAGACGGAGTCACTAGCTCCATTTCTGGGAAAGATCTTTGCACAATCTGCATAAATTAGCACAGCCCGACCCTTGACTAAGCAGCCATAATGAGAGACTAAGCATCCGATTTGAGGAAAGTATCTAATTATGCGCGGAATCTCGGCTAGTTTGGGGAGCAGTCAACGCGGGTTTATGGCAAGAAATCTTGGATATGGGCACCTGATTAGGTGGCCCACGGGTTAGAAAAGAAAATTAATTAACGACGCCATTTGAATGACATAGTGAGCACTGCCCGGTCGGTTATTAAGATGTCTCTTTATGGATTTTCCCGGGGTGTGGCATAATATTTGTATAACTTTAGAGTTCATTGTTCGACATCTGACAATCTTTCTTGGGTGAATCTTACAGTTTAAATCAAGTTGGAAATATTTCAGTTGATAACTTTTAATAACTTATTAAACGTTTGAGGCTGAAGATGTGTTTATAAATTGTTTTACAATGTCTATTAATTGTATATTTACTCCGTTTTAACATGAAAAGGGTGTGATAGTTTAAAGCCCCTACAAAGATAGTCTCCTCAATAGAAGCAGCCGCTGTTTACCTCCGGCAATCTTTATAATAACATATTTTTTAATCACACCTAGCAGCTTGAGGAAAGTTACTTATTATGCGCTTGGCTTCCCACTAAACATGTGAAGTTTTCTGGTAATGTTTTCATCTTCGGAGCGTTCAACTCTATTGGTGCTCCGGTCCGCTGGCACCCACACAAGACGTTGTTTTCGTGCCACTTACATGGTTTTTACCAGCGTTGCTGGTTGTGGGTAAGTGTGCCACTAATCCAAGATCCGAGATCCGAGATCCGCAGGAGAGTCGCCAGGTCTTCTTCTCACTTGACACCGGAAAACTGGCAGTCGCCCGTTTTCCCCAACTGCTGCTGTGCAATTTTCACTTGGCTGCCGAAAGCGACAGGGTCAAATACCGTCTTGGTGTTTTAAGATTGTACTTGTACTTGTATCTTGTGGCTTAAACTTGAGCTTGAGCTTGTATCTTGCAGAATGTCTTTTTACGTGTTCAGGCTGGCAATTTCCATTTGACAAGCTCGTCTACAAACATTTTTGCACTTCATTAACTCATCTAACATTTGTGGGGTGCAAATGCCACGGAAATTCCTCAAAAGTCTGTCTCTTTCGGTCTCTGTCCCCTTCACTCTTTGAATTCTTCTCACTATATTTGGGGTTTACCGTTCAAGCACGCGCGGAAAATGTCAGAGGAAAATCGAAAGAAAACTACGGAGCAGCACTACCGATCGCGGTAAAAGTCCAAAGCAGACTGAACGAATGTCATGACCAAAGCGGCAGCTGCAGCTCTGGCTGCTGCCTTCAAGCGGGAGCGAAAGAGAGCGGCTCTGTGGCGGCGAAAGAGAGAGCTAGAGGTCTGCGCAGGCGCGCACACTCTTCGCGCGACTCGAAGTCCACAGAGCAAAGATCAAGGCGGCGACGGAGAGCCACTGAGCTTGGAGCTCCACTAAACCCCACCGAGATTAACTCTGCCACTTCAGCGGGCTGGAAAAGTTGAGAAATACACAGAAAATAAAATTGTTTCAAACTGATGTTACAACTTTTCTTATTATTTAAATAACATATAAAATCAGTAGAGAATTCTTCGGCATGACAGCGAATGGGAAGTCAAATAATTACTTAACCTTATTTGTAACCTTACTGGCAATTATTAAGTTTACTCTAGTTATCATTTAAATAGAAATCAATTTATTATCTCAGTGCACCACAGACAACAGCAGCTGTTTCCACCGCCCGGCGGCCGATTTGAATTGAGCCAACTAATAGCCGATGTTTGTTTGTTTTTGGCCAAGTTAAGGCGCTGGCAGCGGAAAGTGCAAGCCAAGATGCAGCTGCTTTGCTGCCATTTACCGATTGTTAGTTTAATTGCAATAATGGACACCTCCGCGGGGGGCTCCACATCATGGGATTCGGACTCGGATTCGGATACTGCCTCGACTTGGAGTTGGAGCCGGGGAATTTGGGTTAGTGTGTGCGGTTTTGGCCGCAGCAAGTTGGGGAAGAAATCGCATTTAAAGCAAGCTTTCTTCTGGTTGTTTGTTGGCTTAAGGAAAAGTTAAAAACAAAAACGAACTTACCAACCGAATTTAGAATCTCCGATACGGCGGCTTATGAATTTTTGGAATGATGCAACTGTGGGAAAGGCCCCGGCAGTCTTTTTGCATACCGTTTGGGTGGGCTGCACTTTGGTTCCAGCCCAGTCTCAGCTAATTAGCTTAATTACCCAATGCCAGAGGCGGATTAATTTCACCGGCGGCAAACGGTGAAAAATGTTGGCTGAAACAAAAGCGGGCTGGTGTTGACTTCACTCCCAATCGTTTGGCATGCACAGAGGGAAAATTTTAATATTAACGTGAAAATTAAATTAGCTGAACTGGAATTTAAATTATTTTAAATTACTGCTTATAAAAGCTTAGATTGATAAGGGATTTTGTGGAATTCTAAGGCGAAAATTCATATATTTATTTAAATATATCCCAAAGCTTGGTTTTACTTCTCCCTTTTTGGATACTTCACTATTTCATGTATCTGTTAAAAACTTGATAACTTAACTTAATGTTTAATTAAATACTTATCTAACTATACTACACATATTATATTAATCGTATTTCTGATATAAAATACCTTCCTAGAATTCCCTCAATATTTTCCTTTTCATTTCAAAAGCCCCTCAACTGGATTATCCAAAATGTGTAAATTATTTTCCGTGTTCCGGCGGGGGAAGATGGACCGAGATCGAGTGGCGCTGATTGGAGCCCATTGCCAGCGCCTTGGCCAAAAGATTCGGCCTCGAGGCAAATGGTCTATCCACGGATCTCCATATCGCATATAGAGTAGACCGAGACTGCGGAATATACATCGAGGGGCAGAAAATTGCGACACCTTCACGTGTTGCGCGCAATTGGAAGACGCTCCACAAACTGTAACCAAAGCGGAGCAATTAACGAGCTCCCACCAAAGGTGAGTGGTACTACGTACAACGTATGGTGGATGCTTTTGGCCTGAGATACACGGGGTGAATAAAGCGCATTTATTCGCGGCAGGTCTGTGTGTGCGGCATTTGCATTTAGCCGGCTTAACAGGGCGTTAAGCTTGCGACACGGCCATAAAATAAAATACACATCTACGCGATGAGCGCCGCCGCTGCTGTACTTATCCAAGCCGTAATCCAAGCGGCCAGAAATCAGGTGTTAATAAGTCAAGGTCTCCGGTAATGGAGTGCACCGCGCTAACATCTGTATCTCGAATATTCCCAGAGCAGATCTTCCTTTTCCTTTCTAAACGCGCATTTCACTTTTCGCCAACGCAGCAGCGCAGCGCAGACAGGTGGGCAAATATTTGCGGGAAAATTGTTCAACGAAATGGGAGAAAAACAAGCATTGGGAAACCGCTTACCAAATCAAGTAATTAACGCTTTGATTTACTAAACACATCGGATTGTCGCCAGTGGCCAATATTTAATGTTTGATGGTGGTGGCTCGATGCTTGATGGCTGCTCCCCAGCTCCATAGCTCCACGATTCCATTTGCTCCTCCGCACATCAGCTCCTAATGTTCGTGTGCGAAATGTCGCCAATTTGATGTGGCTCTTTGCCTTTTGATTTTTCGCTTTTCCATTTCGTTTCGAGTGCTCCAGAGCTTCGCCTGCGCACTTTTCACTGCGTTAGTTGCACTCGAAGAAAACTGGCATTTAAAAATGTGCTGAAGTCTGCACAGCATAACTTTAAAACTCCTAATAATTTTCAGAGCTTTCTGTAAAATTGCATCATCCTTTGCTAAGTCTGTACAAAATCTTTATCATTTTCCCAGCTCATAAACCTTTTCCTTCAAGGAAAACCATATTTTTCGAGTGCACTTTCTGGTACTGCGACATTTGTCAGGTCTGAGGCAACTGAGTTTATGCCTCGACTGCTTTTCCCCCGCTGAGACATCTGCCAATCCTGCCAATTGGCGATTTCTCTTTCGCTGGAAAAATGTGGCAATAATCGTAAAACTTAACACAAATATTGAGCAGAGTAATTATGAGGCCCACAACTAGCCGCTGCTAGTTGCAAACAGCAAATTGCAAACTGCAGGCTCTCCTAAGTGACTCGGGATGACTGCCACTTTCAGTGAGTGCCGCCGATCGTTTGGATTGATCGCTTGACCCGATTTCCTAGCCATGACAAGGAACATATTTCAAACTGCGGACAGCAGGAGAAGTTGGTCAATCTACAGAGGAATCATCTGTAGAGGGCCAGCCCCAGTTCATCCAACGATGCACTCGTAATCCTCATGAATTTCATCTGCTGCCAACACCGCCAAGTGCACGAATCTCGCAGATAAACATCATCGCACTCGTCGCAGATACACGCGGAGATACATACAGAGTTACAGATGATACAAAGCCCATTTCCGCTGCTCGCAGCCCTTTGAATTGATTAATCCCCCACTCCAAAGACCAATCCATTGTGGAGCATCCGCAACTCGGGTCTCTCACGTCCAGCTTCCGTGAAAATAATTCAATTTAATGCCGCATTATGTGTATGGATTGGGTTCTTATATAAGGCCCTCAGAGGAGGAAAGTGCACAGATTTGTCTCCCTTATGGTTATAGCTGTGGTTACGACCTGCAAGTCACAATTAAAGTCTAAGTGTAAGTAAGCCCGATAGATCGCATTTCTCTGAGTGCACCGACTCGGTGGCTCGGCACATCATGTGGCTGATGTGCCCGGCTCCTGGACAGGCCGACAGCAACTTTCACAAACTTTTGCCAGCTTTTGGCCGCTCGATCGCGATTCTTATTACAGAATCAGGTGCGGTTTGGGACGGGACTCTCACTCTCTCCCTGTTTGGGGCGAGTCAGTGAACTGCTTGCAACTTGCGGCACGTTCGGTTGACAGTAAAAGTAAAGAGCCGCGCAGGAAAAAGTGAACGCAATCGACCGAAAGGCGACCCACTTCCGCGGGTCCAGCAACATGGCCAATATGGTGAGTGCCCCGATCGCTATCTCCTCTCGCTTCTTCTCTCCGGGGATCACACACACACA